>JAAAKQ030071823.1:4269-15404 GCA_010016005.3 Zanna intricata | reverse complement strand
AAACAAAATAACACACTGCTTCCTCAAGCTTTGAACTACAACTGACGTGTTGTTCATTGTTGCAGCGTCATCTATCCTGCAGTGGTACCAACCTGTGTAATATTTATAAAATATCCCTCGTAAATAAGAGAATCTGGCTGGAAGGGTGGGGATAACAGTAATCGTAAGTGTAAGTATACAAGTGATGGCAGCCAAGGTTAAGTGTTTGGATTTGAAGTTTTATTTCTAAGATACACTGTAGGCTTAAATAGACTGGTATAGAAGATGTAAAGCAACAAGTTAATTTACCTGTTTTTATTGTGAAGCACTGCACACACCGTCTATAAATTAGTAATTTATAAAAAGAGCAAACACAATTTATCACAAATTTAATTAATCTCTTAAGAAATTAATTATTAAGGTCATGTCACTTACATACATACCCTCCTCATTCATAACAAAAATCACTACTAAAATTTCAATGGCGTCCAATCATCACCCCTTTCATTTAATACTTTTATAGCCAAGTATATCGGATCGGGGATAATTATTGTTAACTAAATTTCAAAAAGAAATCCAAGTTTTTCCTACCCTTACTTTTTACATTTCTATGCTTATTTATCATTCATTCCCAATAGGGATTTGGTCATTCTGATAACACCTTTTTTATTAATTATTTAAGCATGTTATGATCTATAAATTAGTTTGTAACAAAATCTTAACAGATTTTATAGAAATAAGCAAAAAAGAAAGTTGTATATCAATTCAAGTTATTGTTATGTTGCATTCTACATTATTTATTATGTTTCTAACTTTAGTGTCATTGTTATTTATAATTAGTGTATAAGTTATAAAAAAGACCTTATGTAATTACATAATTTTTTTTAGTTTTTAAACTGATGATAACTAAACTAATTCAAACCTTTTTCTGATTCTATTTTAAGTGTTCCTGGTAATTAAAATAACTGCACAAAATTTATATTAAAATTATCTTTTCATTAATACACTAAATACCTCCAACCCCCCAGGGAAAAGCAATTAAGTTTTCTTACAGTAATCAGTATAATTATTACACTTTAAACTAGACTAACAATGCAGTTTTACGCTTCACTTTGACACTTAAAAAAAAAAAAATCCTAGTACAGCATATATAAAATAAATACTTATAGATACTCTATACCTTTGCTTTAGCAGTAAGACGTTCCCAATATGCAACAATCTCTGCTCTTTTAGCCTGAATCTGTTCAGCATGATCGGCATGAATACCACAAAGACGATCAGCCTCGTTACCCAAAGTAGTCACCTTATCTTCCAAAGCAGCAAGGTCTCTTTCAACTCCTTCATGTTTCCTCTAAAATATTTAGTAAATTACAAAATCATTAGCTAATGAAAATCATTTTGAGGACTGAACCAAATACGTTTTGTTAATGTAAGTATAATTCACCTTTATGAACATTTTATGGAAAATAAAGGATAAAGAATAATAAACACACATGTACCTCAATTCTCAGAGTAATCAATTATAAGCAAAAGTATTTAGTCATATATGTATGAATAAGAAACTTCATAAAAATAATTTTTTAGTATGATTATTTGTTGTAAGGCCTACTGTAGCTCAGAATTTGTCAAAATTACAATAATCAAAACCAGACAAACAGGACAACTTCTACCTCACAACATTGAGTGCTGCTACACTTACCTGCTTTTGATTTTAACTTAATGTCAAATTATAACAACCAAAAATATTACAGAATGGCTTTGACTTTTGAAAGTGTACATGTCAGTTCATATACACCTCTGAACAAATGGCACGTCATTCAACAAAGCAAACAACTTCTGAAATCTTTATTTTACATGCTTTAATTCAACAATTGTTCAAAGGAACATTATAACCATCGTATTTTAAGATGCGCATTACTTGTCTTCTATAGGATTTCTGTGCTTTAAAAAATAAATTTTATAAACAAGTTATAAAGAAACTTACAACAAATTATATAACGATTAACTTTTTTGGCAACATCATCTTATTCATTTCCTAGATTTAAAATCACACAGAAATTTTTTCATCTAACTACATTTAGAGAAAGTTCAGGACAAAAAGATTCATAATGAGTAATTATTAAAATATAAATTAGAGCCATTGGACTATGTATATTCTACAAATTGTTTATTAGAATAACAATATTCTCAAAAAATTACATTTCTATTCTACTTTACATAAACAACTCAAATAATATATATTAAGACAAGAACAGGATTAATTTAATCTCAAGGATTTGAAAATACTTACTGCACATATAAACACAATTTAATGTTTATACGCAATTTTCTGCACTTTCTTATATAGAAATCAAAACTATATAGAAAGAAAAAATAATGTTAACTAATCAACATACAAGTAGTAACTGAATACTGATTTACACATCAGTCTAATTCCACACATCTGGTCGAAAGGAAAACCTTGTTTTTAAATTCTCAATTACATTAAAGAAAAAAAATTAATAAAAAAGAAAAAAGTAATTATTAATACCTGTAAGGTCTGTACAGAAGCAAGATCACGTCCATAATCATCAGATGACAATACAACATCTTTCTCTGCAATCCAAGCAACTGTCTCATCAGCATCACGATTTAAACGTTGAATTTCATGCGCTCCAAATAATTTCTCTTGTCGCATCAGAGCTAACTGTTTAAGTCGCATCCATGCTTCAATCAATTCCTGTAAACATATCATTATAAATACAAGCACAAAATCCTAATTACATATAATAATGTTTTTAAAAACAATACATTCATTTTATGTAAATAAATATTTACAGCATTATTCAAAAAATTCAGTCTTTGTTGCAACAAATCTGACATGAAATATTGATAAAATAATTTTAACAAAAAACAAAAGTATTAAATAATTGCTTTATTAAATAAAATTCATAGTTATTTTCATACTTTTTGAAATACTTATAAAATTATTACAAGAGTACAGAATTGAATTAAAGATAATTTCTTTACCTAATATTTCCAAAAACATTTTCTAGACTGGTAATGCGAAATGCCACCAATTGATATTTTCTATTATTGCATAACTACAGCCTGTACATAAAAATTAATAAATATTACACATTATTTTTCCCTTAATACTAGTACATTACTGGCATCATTGTATGCTAAAATTCTAAAAATAACCGAGTACCCCCTTAATTTTATAACCTTTAAATTCTGATTATGTAATAATAGAAAACTCAATCAGATGATGTGGATCTGCAAAAACGTAACTGGAAATATAAGGCAAGAATCAATTTTAATTTATTTCAGTACTCTGGTGTATTTGGAAACATAATTATAAATTTATATTTTATAATTAAGAATCTAATCCATTTATGGACTCTTTTACTATACTTTATAATATGCATTTAAACAAATCACAGTGAGTCTGATGTAGAGTATTGCTAGAAAAAATTATCTAGTAATTTTAGTTTCAGATCAAATGATATTTTTAGGTTAGAGGTAAAATTTGAAATTATGGATTATCTCAATTCCTAGCCATCAAAAGGTGAAATAATAAAAAAAATTGTCTTTTGTAAACTGGTAGGAGCTCCCAGGCCAGTAAGGTTGAAGGTTACGACTCTGGTGAAAAAGTACTTAGCAGAAGCATCCAATTCTCACATCAAAGACGGTTTCAGGTCCACATTTATTCTTTACATTAAGAGCAGCTGCAATGAGCATCTTTTACCTACATTAATGACAACTGATCTATAGACCAGAAGACAATAAATATTACTTGGACATATTAATGCACAATGATTTTCCAAGAATTAGTTATGAATATTAATTATTCAATGTTCTGTACAGCAACTTAATTTTGGATAAATATAGAAAATGCCATAAAAACAACAGCAGAATAAATAATTAGAGGAAAAAGAAAAAAGAAGCCACAGCTTACCAGAGGTGATAGAAAAAAATAGAAAGTCAAATATAGTACAAGAAGAAGGATAGAAAAAGTAATCATATAATGTAGACTTATGTCTATAGAAAATTTAGTAATAGTAAGATGTGGCAAAATGATCTACCGTGAATGAGATCACCAAAGAATACAGTACAGTAAACTGTCAAGATTTCAGGATTACTAATTTCACATTCAGCAAATGTTTTTGCAAGTTCTGAAAAGAAGCCTGAATAAAAAAATTAAAGAAAATTATTACAGAAGAACTATATGGATCAGAAAGGGGGCAGACAAAAGAAGGATACTACTGAGCTAATAACAGTTAGCGAGAGACAAATAGAAGAGGTAAAGGAATGAGAGCACTTTTTTTCTTTTCTTTTTTTTTTAATGATGATTAATTCATTCAGAAGCTTACAAAGAAGCTTATTCATGGGAATATTAGTATAGTAATCTGTAACATGTATGAAAAATACTGGGCCTGATCAGGATTAAAATCCAGGACCTCTAAGTGAAATGATCTACAAAAAGGAGAAAGAAAAGAATGTTACTAGTCCCCAACCTTGTTTAATATGTAGATTGAAGATTCAATAAACATTTTCTGAAAGATGACAGGGAAAACCAGTGCAGGAAGAAAGCAAATAAATTATACAATATTTGCAATGGTATGGATTTCTTTTTTTAGGAAGAAGTTCAAGGATATTACAGATGGTTTCAAAGTTAGACAAAAAAAATGTCTGAATATGGAACGAAAATAATGTTAGAAAAATTATAGAATGGAAGATAGAAAACAATAAGACAATCAATGAATATCTGCATAAAAAAAGAAAAGAACTGAATAGGTAAAATAGTACAGATACTTCAAAAAAATTTGTTAACAAAAGACTGTAAAAGTAGAAATAAAAATAAGAATACCAATGGCTAAGAGGTATTTAACAGAAAGAAACAGAGTTATTATACGAGGTGCTACCCAAAAGTTTGGGGAATTTGAATTTCGCGCACAAACCATTGCTAGTACGACCTGCTGCTGCTAGATGTGGCTAACAGTACTCTTTGTGAATCAGTGTTGCAACAGTATGACTGTGAGAGGCTGCATTGTTGACTTTCGTGCGGTTGTGTGACGTGTTTTACTGCTTCCACAAAGTTCTAAATGGCAGATTTTAAAGAGCAAAGAACCTGCATCAAATTTTGCTTCATGCTTAAAAAAACTGGTGCAGAAACCCATCACATGCTTATGGAAGCATTTGGTGACAATGCTATGAGTAAAAGTTCCCCACCCACTCTATTCACCTGACCTTGCCCCATGCGACTTTTTTCTCTTTCCGAAAATAAAATTTCAATTGAAAGGCCATCATTTTAACATAATTGAGGAGATTCAGGAAGAAACACAGAACATGCTTCGAAAACTTACACCTGCAAACTTCCAGGGATGCATGGAATCATGGGGAAAACGCCGCTGGATTGCTGTATCAATGCCCAAGGGGACTACTTTGAAGGAGACAGTGAAAATTAAGTTATGGTAAGCTATTTTATTTTTATGGTAAAATTCCCTGAACTTTTGGGTAGCACCTCGTATAGTAAAATGAAGTTAAGAGTTAAAAAAGCGCATTGCAAAGTGATATGTTTGGAACACACTTTTGTATGAGTGAAAAAATGATATAAAGAAAATGAGAAAAAGATTAAATGAATAAAAGTAAAATTAAGACATAACGTGGAGAGCTAAAAAGAATAGAAGCTTAATCAGAACAATTCGGAACAGGAAAGCTAACTTGCTGGAGCATACCATGAGGAGAAATATAGATTGAAACAGTGCTAGAAAAAGAAAAAAAAAAAGGAGGTGCAAAAGAGAGAGACCAGAGAAAAGAAAAAAAATTATAAATGCTTTAAAAGTGGGGGATATAAAGATTTTTAAAGGTTAGCAGAGAATAGGGAATAGAATGAGTGGGGGCAAGGCACCTACCTCAGGGTAGAAAACCATTATTATGATTGACAACTGCAAAGATCATATAAGGAACTGACCCAGAAAATATATAAAGTTCCAACATAACATCTAATATTCACTAAGAGGAATTTCACAAGTGATTTACAACTTTTAAAATATTATAAAAACTATTTTTTTTAATTTTAACACAAATATGTATTAATTAAATTCAGTAGAATATATCCAAAAGTCCGTAGCATTAGGTGGCAAAAATTAGTAGGCACAAGAAATATAACAATAGCAAAAGCAAAATGAAATTGGCAAAAAGGATGAATGTATGTTATGTACACTCGATCTGAATAGTAAACAAAAGTTAACTACTATGTAAGAACATAATTTATTATTACTTTGTGAGGAAGGGTGCAAAAAAACTGCCAGTATATTTTAGTTTGAACAATTTCAACTATAGCACCATTTACAGGAAATATAAAAGCAGATTGTAAATTGAAAGACAATGAAAATTGTAACAAGGCTTTTAAAAGGATTTTACATAAAAAAAAAAAAAAAAAAACAATAATGAATTTCAAATATAATTACACTAATTTTAAACGTAAAACTTCATTTTATCTGAATAACTCAAATTTTTATGTAATGAAGCAGCACAATGAAAATTATTCTTTTTGTCATTTAAGTACTATGATAAAAATTCTATCAATTTAATTTTTTTTTAAATTATTTAAATCTGAGCACACTTGAATTTACCTCTTTACGTTTGATAATTGTATCTCTCTCGGGATGACCATCTAAAACTAATTTATCAGCAACTTCATTGACTTCAGTAACTCTATATTCTTGTGAAGCCATATCTTTCTGGAATTCATCAAACTTTCTTTGAAGAACTTCAACATGTTCAAGATCATGACCAAATTCATCTGTGGTTACAAATGTTTCCTGGAAAACAAAAATTAACAACTTAAAGAAAAGAAAAAAAACAACATATTTTACAGTAACTGAAAACACATGCATCAGAATTCAAATGTTTTAAATAATGTTAATGTAAAAAAAAATTAATATATAAATCATTATATGAGAGAGAGTATGAATGTGTATGTCTCAATGAAGTTTTATTCCTGTAAACTTATATTTTTACTCTAAAAAAAAATAAAAAAATATATATATTATTTATTTTGTTCTTCTGAACTGGGTAGTAGCAACATTTTTCATTTTAACATTAATGATTTTTGCAAAATTAGGTTGAAATGTTATAATACTTTCAAAATTTCTTTCTGATGATGTTTAATGAGAATTTGTTTTTTTAATATTGCCATATTTGAATTTTTAATACAGAAATTGAAACCATTCGATAAATTTCATAAATCCAAATCTGTATTTAGTATATGAAAATTTTAAAATCAATCCATATACTTTTTAGAAGCATACTCCACTATTTTTTAATTACTACTACTTAATATCAATTCTCAGGCCACTTGTTAGATTTTTACATTTAGTTCCTACAATAAACTGTTAAGGAACTGAACACATGTGTACAGCAGAAATTAATAATATTATTATTATTATTATTGAATTATACATAAAAAATAAATAAATAAAAATTACATTTACATACAAAAAAAATTAAAATGACATAAAAATAACATTCCTAAAATAGAATCCTTAGAATAAAACCCAAAAAAAGCAAATCCACATAAACAAATTAAAGGAAAAAAATATTACATTTGTATAAAGTCAATGGTTTATTATTCCAGCCATAAAATAAATATCTTGAAAAAAAAAAAAAGAAGGGTTTTAAAAAGAGCATGAATAAGTACATGATGAGAACAAAGAATTATACAATCAAAACAAAGAACAAAAAATATAAATCCTAGTTCAAAGTTTAAAAACCAATAATTTTCCTTAAATCATTTTTAACGCAAGCAGCAAACTAAGAGAGCATAAGTCACCAAAGAAATAATTATTAAATATCAAGTATCACAAAAACACAAAAAATAACTAAACCGAATCATTAAAGAAACACCAGACGTAATATTATATGTACATCTACTATAATAAGCTTCAAACATCATTCTTGAAAATTTAAAGGAATATACTAATTAATAATGAACAAACCTTATCGGTTATCCAAAACATAACTTCATCACATTGTCTTAAAAACTGAACCAACACAAGAGCTTGCTGCAATTTCATTCCTTTTTCAGCCAACTTTGCCAAGAGAAGTTCCCAAAGTCGATGTAACTCCTCTGTTAGAAAAATAAATTAGATTAAAAGTAACGTGTAAACATTCAATAATTTAAACTAAAATTTTTAACTTGCCCAAAATAAACATGATTATTTTGTAATAAATTCAATTAAAAACTATTTCCAAAATTTAAAAACTGAGTATAAGATTTGTAAAATTCTAATTATCTTAAAGGATGTCAGGAATAATCAGAAGTAAAAGTCATATATGAATAAAAAGAATTATACATTTTTCATTAGAGTAACATGTTAAGTTTGTCAGGAAACATGTACATACTCTGTTAGTGTACACCTTTTTTTATGCAACATTACTCTAATATGATAAGAACAAGAAATGTCATAAAATAAGCTCAATTTTCTGTTGTTAAAACAAATTTTCGTTCAGGAATTTTTATTATCCCTTTTATTTTTTATTTTTCAGTGTGCTGTTCTGCACTCTGTGTTGTCATTATATCTTCATCATTAACCTACATTTAATCCTTGAAGCTGTAAGCATCGATTAAATCAACAGGTATATGGCCAATAACAACTGTTGATTTTGACAACACATGATCCCACTAGTGTTTTGAATTAACAGATTAGCCAATCTTCTAAGCTGTACTATAATTTTAAAAACAAAGTTCCCTTCTTTCTCATAGTGTACTTTATTTTCCTGGGAGTGGTTTAGCTTTTTTCTACAGCAATGAAAATCGAAGTAACATTTACATGTAAGCTGTCATTTTTTACATTGCCATGTTATGTTTGCAATTCGTTCTTGTGTTTATGTTTAAATATCTTGTTTATTGCTAGTTATAGGTAAGAATTTCTGATAAAAAAAAAAGTCTAATAAAAGTACATTATGTGATCCATGTACTACAAAAAAAAAACCTACGTTTTGAACAAAACATATGTAAACTCTGCAGTGGTCATTTATAACCTGTAATATTGAGTTGTTTGATCTTCATCTGTTTTAGCTGATCACTATTATAGACCAGATCCAAGGAAAAGACATAAAAATTAAAATTATTCTTACAAATGGATTTTTTGATGAGTAAATGATGTTTTAATCATTATTTAGAAATTAGAAAGTACTGTGTAATTAATGAGGATTCTGTTAAAATAAATTTTCTCAGTGAGAAGAAGAAACCAGCCATTTTCAAAGATTGTACTTATATTCTACTTTTTTTTATATTTTAATTTCTACTGCATGTAAAATAATGAAAAAAAAAAAAAAAACAATTATTCTAAGAATAAAATGTTCTATTATACGTATATCTCAGAATAGTGAAATTATTCACTTGTTTGAGAAACATGTATGATAAAGAAACAGATTTTCCTCTTCAAGATTATATTCCTCATTTTTTATTTTACTAAATTATAACTTTACATTAATTATCAAAAATATTAACTTAGCAATATTCTTTGAAATTTTCTGTTTAATTTGATATATAATAGGCCTGGTTAGTTTAAACATCATTAAAATGCCATAATTGTAAGAAAGAAGTATTTATTGTGCAGAAACTACTTGGCATTTTAGAAGTGACATACTTGTCACTTCGAGGGTTAAATTTTCTAATATTGTCTTTATCAGTAATTTTAAATGAAGAATTGCAATTATATCATTAATATAAATAGGATAATTGTAACATTACAACATTACTTATCAATACCTCATTGACAAATAATTAGAAATAGTAAATAGTTCAGTTTTGTTTTGTATCTCAGTAAAGAATAAAAGCAAATACAAATATTAACAGATTATATTAAATATTAATAATAATATATTATATAAATAAATATAAAAAAAACCTAATTATGGAAGAGTACATTAACCCCTTACCAGTCTTTGACAGATTATTCAGACATAGCCAATGTGCATGATTAGGGCCTTTGTAGAAATATTTCGACAACAACTTTTTGTTCAGATTTAATTCATTTTCATGTCATAGTATCCTGTCATATGTATTTTTTTTTTTTTTTTTTTTTTAGCATTATTCTGCAATACTATAGATAATGCTAAATGTTAGTTTTAATCCAGTATAGAGTGAGGGATTTTCATGTATATTTGATCGTAATCAAATATTTATCATGTATATTTGATCATAATTTGACCTACTCTAACACGAATTGCTTATTTACAGTGTTCTGTGAAGTCAGACTCTGACCACTATATTTCTTATTATATCACAAAATTCTATAAATATATCAGTATATAAATGTAAAATCATGTAAATACTTTTTGTGTAAGTAAAATTATAAAGCTAATTTATGTTAGCTTAAATTATTAAATTTACAAAAAAAAAAAAAAACAAATATTTTCCCATTACATATGAATTCTCTGAATATTGCATATGTTTGTGTGTAATAAAATACATTTTGCATGCAAAAAAAATTGTTTTTAAATTACATATTACATCATTATTAATCAAAATACGTACATTAAACAAAAAAAGCATCAGGGGAATTTTGAGAAATTAAGCTAGAGAAAACAACATATCTGCATATCTTCAATGGGGAAAATACACATATTCTATGAAGATGGCACTCAATCACTGTATTTTCATTCATTCTTGAGATATGAGGTCATGGTACATTAGTTCAATTCACCATTGGTTTCCATTTGCTATTTGCTACTTAAATAAAACACAAATAGAAATTCTTTTCATCCAATTCTCAAGCATATCTTTTATAATTTTCAATTTTTTTTTTTTTTACCACAACAAAAAATTATAAAAACTTATTGATGAGTACTAGGAATTTAAATAAAAATAAGTACCAAGTCTCTTGCTGATAAGTTCTGAATTGAAGTGGCCTTGATTTATCATTTCCATGCCAGTATTGTCAAGTGTCACAATAGCATTGCTGTGAGCAGCTACTTCTGCTTCAAATGCCTGATGTTTCTGAATTTTTGCCTATAAACAAAAAATTAAAATTAAGTTTCAACACACATTAAATTATTTATTAACTTAGTGTTTAAGTTTAATTTCATTAAATTATTTATTAACTTAGTGTTTAAGTTTAATTTCATTAAATTATTTATTAACTTAGTGTTTAAGTTTAATT
>JAAAKQ030071812.1:0-12655 GCA_010016005.3 Zanna intricata | reverse complement strand
GACTTTGTTTCTGAGGATACTGTTTGTTTTTGAGAATGCAGTCCACTGTAATATCTGATTATTTTTAATTAGTAGAAATACATATTTATTAGTAAGAAATACAACAAAATTTGTTATAGGATGTGTAATATTGTATAAGATTTGCAACTAAAATCCTTCCAACAGTCAAAAAATTATTTTCAATTAGTGCAATGACATAGAGAGAAATATTTAAGTGATCAGTCTCATTAATTATTTATTTACGTAAAATAATTCTTAACAAAAATTAATTTTTCATATTTATTAGTGTTTCATTATTGTAATATAAATATGTGTATAAAGAGTGCTTTGTCAAGCATAATAAAGTGACTTGTATTTGTTTTTTAAATATTTTGGAAGGTTCTATTGTGTTTATAACGGTGATCTCATTTTTTCTTCATATAAATTCCTCATGCTGTATTTAGTAACCTTAGTGCTGTTTTTTTTTATAAGAGTATCCAGTGATTATCTTTCAGAAGCATTATTGGGCAGTTTTGAGTGCTATTGTATTAAGTCAGCCCATGATGGTTTCTTCAAGGATCAGTATAAATGTATAACAAGGCTTATATTTCTTTCATTTCATGATAAAGCCTTACAAAAATATTATAAATGAAATTTTACCTTCTTGTTAGCAATATCTATCACCTGATTAATGACAGAATCCGGCAGATTCACAATTTATTGCTTTTGTGCAACATTTGTGATAATATTGAAATAAAGGAGAAAGGCATTCCAAACCATCTCATATGCTTGGTAATCTTGACATTAAATTTGGGATACTTTAAAACGCCAAAGAAGTTTTGCATTATTTTGTGTTATGTTATTTCTTTTGTTACTTTCCTTATTGCTTCATTATGAATTGTCAAAATTTTTATGTAAACAAGAAGGTAAATTTTGACTCTTGCTTAAGCAGAATAGTTGTATATATTCAAAACTAAAACTGTATTTATGAAAAAATAAATAAAATCTTGATATTATTCAGTGTCTTATCAATTTTCTTGAAGATTCATTATATGCTTATTAATAAAAAGATTCATTATATGCATTTTCAAGTTATGAATGCTCATTAGTGGGAAAAAGCGAGAGGGGGAAGAGCACTTTTTCTATCATTATTGTTGTTACTATTTTATAAAAGGTTTTTTGTTTATTACATGATGTACGTCAAATTGATATCTCAACATATATATTTTAATATCATATGAAATATAAACCACCAAAACACAGTAATGAATTAAGTTAAACTTACCATGGTTTTACTGTGGTGGTTTTCATGATATTCTGCATCTTCAGTTGGTATTAAATTCTATATTTATTACATTAAAACTCATTCTTTTTATTAATTTGTCATTTTTTCCGAAATTGTTTTCTGTTGTCAAATTTTAAATGATGTAGAGATACACATAATTTTGATTAGAAATGCAGCACCACCTCATTTGGCATACATTAAAAAGGACCTTGTGAAAAAATTCAAGCATTTAGAAGATGTATGATTAGCATCAAGGTTATGATCTAATTATAAACACCATCTTTGCAGACCTAATCTTCCAAGTGATTTTGATGTGTTCAGGTTATTGTGAAATAGTGATATCACTTCTTGTGATGTGAGATAGGAATTTTTCATTGAGGGTAGAGAAAAGCTCATATCATGTTATAATGAATTTTTAAATAAATTTTGTGATTTTTTGGTAATTATTTCTATTCTAAATTTCCAGCTTTACTTAAATAAATTTACGTAAATAAATGAGTTTCCATAAATATTATATATGTTATTATTTTTCATGCTGTGTAATTAACTTTTGACTGCCTTATGTAACATATTATCTTTTGAAAACAATAAATTTCAAAACAATAAAAATATAAAAGAAAGAAGAAAAGAAAGATTTCTCCCATAGATACTTTTGTTACTGCAATCATTGTTGTACAGGAAAAGTGTCATCTTTCTAACTTGATTTGCCTGTAATATTAGGGAGTGGCATATTTGGTTCTGACAAGAGATTACAAAATTGCTTGTACACTGATTTATTACATGTACACAGATGGAGCACTTTTTTTTTAATATTAGCTAGCTAGTGTTTAAAATTAAGTAGAATATAGACTCTGAAATTTCCTGTTACCTTGAATTATGTTCATTTTTTCAGTTGGAGAGAAAGAAATCACGATATGCTGAGCAGGAAAAGATAACATTTCAAAAAGCTTTAGGTTATAAGCCAGTTAAGAAAGAAGAAATTCCAGTTGATAAGGATGATGTGGTAAGTGTTTATAAGAATTACTGGCTTTTATGATCTTTTAAATGATTTTCATGATTGTTAATTGTATTATCTATGATTTTTTTTTTTTTGTAGGATTTAGTAAATAAAGAATTAATTGAACTTGTGAAATCAAGAATTGAGGAAGCCAAATCAGGAAAAACAGTAAGATTAAATCCTCCTCCAGAGGTAATAAATAGAATAGAAGAATTATGTAATGATTTGGCTGTTAAAGAATTTTTATCAGTGGAACGTGATGAAGGAGCTATTGTTATTTCAAAAGTTAAAAATTAGTGGATGAAACCTTTTTCATGGTAAGTACAGAGAATTAGTCTAGTCTATAATGTTTTAAAATTGTTATGCAGCTGAAATTTTTTCAAAACTATGTATTTAATTAATTAGTAGGTTAATAATTAACATTCAATATAGTGTTATACAGTTGATATGTAACTGATTAAAATTGATTTAATAGCAACTGTTTTTTTGTATTTTTTCTTTAATAGATTCTCTAAAGCAGTGCTGTCCAACTAGGGGGTGCAACTGAATGATCACAAAGGTTGCACGGGTGCCAGGATTCGTTTCAACTATCTCCACACTTTTGCTGCTACTAACAAAATCAGTTATTAAAATGAATTATAATAATGATGAAAACATTTGAAACAGAATACGTAGTCAAGGTGGGAGTCTGTCAGGCAGGATCAGTACTTTTTATTGATGATGTTTACTGATGGAAAAGCAAATTCACAAAATATGTTGAACCAAAGCATGATTACATTCAGTGCAATGCTTAGGAGAATGGGATATTTTTCTCTGCCCACCAGAGTCCATATATTGCTACACGTTGCATATGAGGATTTCAAAGAAAGTCTTATTGAAGATTTAAAATTTATCTTTCTAATTCTTCAATTTTATACTTTCTAAATATTTCAGACACCCTATTTCCAAGTTTTTGACAAATTTTATCACAGGTCAAGTTCAAGTACTGAAAACTGGCTAAATCTATTGTCAAATTCAACCACTCTCTACTTTGAAATCAGGTGATTTACCGTACAATTTACAGTATTGTGCAAGTTAATCCACACAGGTGTTATTTAATAAAAAGTAACTTCATAAAAAAAAAATCATACCTATACAATTTGTAAATATTTGGTTACTAATATGTCTCCTTTATTTTTAATCACTTCAGGATTTGGCATGGATTCAACAAGAGTAATATACTTTTTTTTATTTCTTCATTGAAACCATACTGATATTGCTTTTATGAGGTCAATTTTTGTTTTGTGGTATGATTCATTTTTGAGAAGATTTTCAATTAGGTTTAAGATCTATGGGGAGTTGTCTGACCATGGGAGCTCTTTAATGTTCTGTTGTTTGAAAAACTTTTCTACTTTTTTGGCAGTATGGCATGGCACTAAATCTTATTGAAACACTCTGTTGCCTTGTGGGAGTTTTAAAGTCATGTCTCAACTCTTTTCTTCAGGATCTAAATGTGTCCATCACTTTTCAGAATACCTTTGTTCACTATTTCACAGGCCTTTGTTCACTATTTTCAGTAGCAAATAGTATGATATGGAGCAGTAATGTATTTTTATCGATGCTTTTCTAACATATGGAAGGAACCCTTTGCTCCTGAACATAAAAATGTAGCTTGTCGCAAAACCTATTTTACCATGTCTTCTTTGGCCCAGTTAGCATGTGGGTTTGGCCCACAAGAGCCTTTTTTTTGCATATTGATGCTATAAAGGCTGCTTTTTAGCTGGTTGAAGAGTTTTCCGTGCAGGTGCCAGAAATCGGTGTCTAACAATTGTCATGTTTAAATTTGTTCCTTTAGCTGCTAATTCTTAATTCCATAATTTTAGGTCACATTTACTTTTTCTCGCAGTAACCTATACTGTGTAGGAATAGTTTTTCTTTTACAGCCACGTTTGCCTTTCCTTTGAGGTGAAAAGGAACAGTTTCTTTAAATTGTTTTAAAATTAGATTCACTGTCCCTAATACATCACACTTAGAAACTATTTATCATTGCGTCGTGTGGTTTGCTCAAAAGAAGAATCAATTTTCAAAAGCTTTCTTGGAGTTTTTCCATTATATATTCAAGACACATACAACAAAAAATACAAAAACATGATTTTGTAATAAAAAATCAAATAAATTTTCACAAAACACTGTTTATAACATGAAAATTTTTAAATAACGTCGTGTTGCATAGACAGCTTTAAAGGATGGGTGTAGTAAATCAGTGTAGTCACGACATAGAAATAAACAAAAAATTCCCTTTGTTCTGATTAATTTGCCCACTTTGGATGTGTATATATATAATTTGTATATAAAGTTTTTTATTTATAAATATTATTATTTATAAATTTATATATAATTTGCTGTGAATTATTTACATATTATTTATTGACCCTTCTTTTTCATTATTCATGTTTCAGATCAGATCACCACCTACAGTATTTTGGTTAACACTTAACACCCATGGGATGTATTTTGCTGTCTCAAAACAGAAATAGAGTATTAAAATTTTATTGAAATTCAAATTATGAATTTTGCTTTGTTTCATTAATCTTAATATTTAAAGAAAAAATTCTTTTTCACTTTGTTTCTTGCTACTATAATTTTATTTTTCATTAAGGTGGCATTGATCATGCGTATATTCATTACTTACTCAATAATTATTTGATTCAACTATAGTTAGTTACTTGGAAATAATTATACTAGCAAAATGATTAATAAAAAATAAAACAGATCAAGTAAAATTACCATTGCTTACAATGATAACAGCAAACAGATAATGTAAACATCTTATATTTACTGTATGTTGTCAATATTATTTTTGGTGTAAAATGAATCTTTATATTTCTTCAGGTTCTGTTTTTATTTTGAAAAAGAAAATGTGTTGCCTTATTGCAAATATTTGTCAAGTAGCGTTTGACTCATAAAAGTTGACAAACTTTGTTAATAGTCGTTCTTGATGATGTAATAATATATCTGTATATATTTGTACTTAGAAATCTGTAACTTATGAATACCAACTTGCGAACATTTTTTCTACAATTACACATAAGAAATAAATTTTTCTTAAATTGCATATACACAATATATACCTTTATACTTGGATGTTTAAAAAAATTAATTTTCTTTTTTGTATTTGAGTTGCATATTGTAAAATTGTACACAATTATCATACTAAAAGTAATTACAGTAGAACAGTTAATTTACTCAAGTTTAATGTAAAAAAACTAAAATATTTCATCAGAATCAAACCTTCATAATCTATAAAATTTTATAATTTTCTAAAATTACTTTCTGATTAAGTTTTTTAAATATACATTCTGTTTATAGAAATTATGTTTAAAAACCACTACTACGGAGTAAAACAAAATTTACTGTTCATTTTCAAGCAAATGATAAAGAGATACTGGTCAAACTATTAATATGTTCATTCTATTGCTCTGTACAGCAAAAATGGACAAAATGTTAGTGATGACTTACTGTATGTAATCTAGAAGATATACCTATACATCTAGATATGTCTACATTGTTTTGCATATTAGTTATTATTATTAGTTCTGTATTATATGTGTTCTACAGAATAGTGTGTGGTATAATCATGAAATTTGTAATATAGTTACAATACACAAATTGAGGAGGAGAATTGCAGTGCCAATCAGATAGTTGAATGGGTAGTGTTTTATATATTTTTATTTTCAGTTAATGAGTTGTCCCTAGAATATCTTTTCGTTATTGTTACCAATAAATACATTTTACCTTTCATAATTATATTCTGCATAATGAATTTATTTAAGTTGATGTAACAATGCTAGAGAAGTACAATAAAACAATATGATGAAATGTTAGCATCAAGGAAGCATCTGGAAGCCATGTTAGCATCTGGAAGTCCAGATTTGAATCCTGGTTAGGCATGCCATTTTTCATGCGTTTTAAAATTCCCATTTCATATTTCCATGCACAACTTTTGAGCCTATGTATTAATCCATACAGTGAAATAATAATTTAAAAAAAAAATGCTTATAGAGTTAGTAAGTTCATAATAATATAGAGTTCATAATATAGAGTAAGTAAGTTCATAAGTAGGTTAGTTAGTAAGTAAGTAAGTACAGAAGAATCTTCATAATTTGTCACTTTATTTCTCAAATATAAATATTGTGTGACGAAATGGGGAAAATGATAAATTTTAGTATACATGAATTTACATTTGAAAAAATATGTTCCATTATAATTACAAATTATATAAAAATACTATAAAACTGTTTTTGCATGAGTATAGAAGAAAGTTTGTGTGATACATAATTCATTTTTTTAACAGAAGTACTCAAAACAAAAAAGTCTACAGCGAGAAGTTTAAACATAATGCAAATGTTTATGCTAATATAATGCAAACAAGTTTATAAAAAAAAAATATTATTAGAACAGTAACACAATATCAAAATGGATAAATTGTTTGTAAATTTTGTAATGTTACGCTTATAATTCTTTTTTATCAGTATGTATTATTTGAGGTAGTCCATTGTCTTCCTTTATACTGAATATTTCTTTTTCTTTTTCGTTCACTAGTTGGGAAATTTATCATAATATTTAACTTCTTTACTATTTGTCCCATGCTGTGTACCGCGTTTTATTTGATGGGTATCTCATCAACTTTATATAATCTCCCTAGCAAAACTCATAGTTTCTTTATATTTTCTTCAATAAATATGCATTTTGAACAAAAATGACAATTTTTTTTCATTGATAAATTTTTTGTTTTAGATAATATTACTTTTTGTATATTATGACATATTTCTTTTAATGCTGATGTGAGTAAGTATTTTTTGTAAGACAAAAGTTAAAAACATGAACATCATTTTTTTAAATTTTGTTTTGGTTGAAACCAAAATATTATAATTTTATAAATCTAAGTATTAAAAAGAAAGAAAAAATCATTTGATTTACTTATAATTTTTTTTGAGTTCAGGTGTTTTTAACAACCTCTAAAGATCAAAGTATATGTGATGTATATGCTATTGAGCACCATCATACTTTCATATTTAAGTATATGTTGTGCAGTTGCAGTAATCTGGTATTATGAAATTATTTGTAGCCTTAATTCTGATCCATTAAAATGATCATTTTTTATTTGGGAGGAGGGAGATGTTTTTGGCCACCCATTTGGGTGAAGAGTTAAAAAGTGACAAAATTATAGAGAGATTTTGCTGTAGTATACTTATCTAACATTTTGTAATTTTTAAAATTGAAAATGAGTAGTTATTATTTCGTGTGGAAACATAACCTTATTTATCCTGTAAAGAATTGAAGTAATGGTTTTTCAGTTCTTTTTATATAATTTAGCACATTTATGAATATTTTCAACAAATAAATAGTTATTATTCTAAGAAGAGTGACCTTAAGAGAAGACCTGAGTAATATATTTGTCTTCTGCTTTTCAGTAAGGGTAAGGTATTTTTTCTTTTTACTTTTTAAATTCTACCCCATTTTAGCAGTAACCTTCTTTTCTATGTTATGATAGATTTTCTTAGTCTTAAATCTGTGTATGTTAATTGCCCAGTTAATTTGAAGTTTAATTTTAGAGTAATTGCCCTTGATTGATCAATTAGCTTCTGCCATGATACAGTGAAAATTTTTGTGTAACTGTGCGCATGTGCGTCAGAGAGTGAGAGAGTTTTCTTTCTTTCACTACTTCTAAACCTACCACATTGTAAACTGAAAAACCATTTCTGTAATAGTTGTTACCAGTTGCTAAGAAAATTATAAGGCAAGAGTGTCCATATTGTTTTCAACATTTATTTTCGTAAATCTTTCTGGAATTTGTTAACTTCATCTTCTTACAGGACATATTAGTTAATAGTTCATCCTGATTAAGTTTGTTACCTTAATGTGAAAATCTTTAAAGTTTATTTTAGTTATAGTTTCATATTTAATTATTGCTGTAAGTTATTTGATTAATTTCTTTTTTCATTAAGTTTGTACTTTATTTTGTTTGCATAATTTTTTATGTTTAAATGTTTTACGTTGTTAAATAAAATTTTGTTTTTTATTTTATGTGTATTCTTTATATGTATGTAATATATAATTATTTAAATGTTTCAATTAAACACGCAATTGTTTAGTTGCAAAAGTTTCTTTTTGAAGGTAAAATGTTGAGATAACTGGATCAAACTAATTTTTATCAATAATATACAGTGTAAGGAAGCTCCAATGAATTTTAAACAATTGAAAGATTAAAAAACAATAAAAAAGCAAAACATTTTTCTGCATGTTTTTCAGAACATTTGATATCTCAGCCAATTCTAAAGATTTTGATTTGAAATTTTAACCAATAAACTTCAAGTGATTTCTTCATGCCAAGTTCTTTATCCTAAGTGGAAGGAAACTGAATTTCTGAAAAGGTTTTATGGAATGTTTGGAATTTATTTCAGACTAAAACTTTGTTTTATGAATTTTTGTTTATACTACATTATAGATTAGTACTTGAAGTTTTATAGAAGTTTACAAATTTCAAAATGCTCCCGTTAAAAAGTTATATTTATGTTATGTATAACAACACACACACAGGTAGGAGCAAGTAGTCACTATAAAGGTAGTTTATTGGGGAGGTACGTGTGAGATGACGGCTACTATGATTCGGATGCATGAGCAAAATGCTTGATCCATCAGTATTCATTTTTTAACTAGATTACTTATTTTTGGTTGTATGTAGTACTAGAAATTTAACTGCTTTGATCAGTAAATACATTAAGTTTGTAGATTTAAATATTTTTATGTACTTTACATAACTGAAGTATTAGTGCAGAGTAATGCTGGATGTGATGGCGGAAGGCTTTCCATAGAGTTCCATGTTGTAGTTTCACCTAGTTGTTTGTAAACTAATTAAGAAATTATAACAAATTTACTTTTAATGGATTTTCAAACTTAGCCTGTTAGATAAAAGCAAAGTCAATTTAGATAATTGACCTAAAAGCTGTATCTGTCTACAATTTCAATAGGTAATGCAAAGTGGTATTAGTTGAGTAAAGATATTTTCAATTTAAAATAGACAGTAACTGATAGATATAACTGGAATGTAAATTATTATGTACATATCTGCCCATTTGCTCTCTCACTCATACACATATTCATACAGATATTTTAATAAAATTATTTAGTAAATTATGCAGAAATGTGTATTATTGTTCAAAATATGAATAGTTAAAAAATTAATAAAAACATATTCATAGAAATGTGTCATAATTACTCTTCATACTTGATGCATCCTGGCATTAAAAATGGATAAATTTGATGTTGAGATATTTCAACCCTGGAAGCAGATAGGATTTTAATTCAAAACATATTTCTGATCTATAAGTGTCCAAACACAGCCATGTTTCTTCCCAATTTATAGCTCTCAAGAGCTATAAATGTGATCACTTCACAGTGATCAGTTTTCTGCTGGCATGGCTGAATCGTAGCAACTGCTGGTGGTTGCATACATGGTTGTCTCTGTTTGTAGCAATCATGATCTACCTGTCCACATTTTTTTTATGTTATTAAGTTTTTATGTTATGCACTTTTTGTTATTAAGTTTGTGAACATTAATATTAAAACTAACATTGAAATCTCATTTTCAGTGTTAGAAAAAAATTACAAAAAAAACTATAAATTGTATATGAATTACAAAAAAAAAAATGTTCAAATAAAAGATGTAATAAGTTAAAAAATAATATTTAATTTATGGATCAGATATAAGCAAATTTGTAAATTAGATAGATATTCCTTAATGTATATATCTCTTTTTGTTAAAAATTTGTTATAAAATAATTTCCACTACTTAAATACAGAAATAACAGATTTCAAAAAAATGCGACCTTATAATTGGATGTGTAAATTATGTATTATGTATGGTTACATTTTATGTAATTCTATTTGTCAGTTGGCATCCTAAACTTAAAGTTAGCAGCAGTGATAACCGAGATAATTTTATCATGAATTAATGCCATCTCAGCTTCCATTTCTTTACTATACCTGTAGTAAATAAAATCTGGAAATCTAACCAACTACAGGTCCTTTGAGATCAAGCAAACAAAATTGCTTGGATACTTTGTTACTAGTACAAGTTCTTTATATCAGTAAAACAGAGTTGGTAAACATATCTCTTTACATTTTTAATCATTTTAACTGTTTTTGAATAAAACAATTCCAAGTATACAATCTGATGAAGGAGAGAGCTCTACAATAGTACTAAACATAGAGAGCTCTACAATAGTACTAAACATAGTACAATAGTATAAAAAAAAAAAAAATAAATCAAAAGATTAATAAGTGGAAAGATTAATTTTTATAAATAATTATTAGTACAGTCTTCCTGATACTGACATTTTTATTTGTTTTATTGTTAACAGTGAAATAAAATATTGGATAAACTTCACCACTTTCAGTACAATAAAAAAATAAAGATAAAGAATCTTGCACAGCAGACGTTTTATTCTTTATTTTCATGTAGTAGTTCTGCATAGGATTTCATCCATGCGATTCAAAGTTTCAAAGACTAAAAAAGAGTCTTTTTTACTCTGTGCTAGAATTACTATATTGTAAACATAGCATCTTTATCTTTTCACCTTGCACTGTTACTTGGTTTCTAAATTGCTCTTTAACTTTATTTAACTGCTAGTTCTATATAAAGATTAAAAAGTAACAGAGATAGGGAACATCCTTGTCAGACTCCCTTTTTTATTACTGCTTCTTTTGTATGTTCTTCAATTATTACTGTTGCAATTTGGTTTCTGTAAATGTTGGCAATTGTTCTTCACAATTGCTATACTTTAACCCTAAATTTTTTAAAATGCTGAACACTTTATTCCAGTCTATGTTATCAAATGCCTTTTCTAAATCTATTTGCCATATATGTCGGTTTGTTTTTCTTTAACCTTTCTTCTACTTGTGTATTACAGAGACCAAATTGAAACATTTAATAAATTATAGTAAAAAAAAATCTTATCAATAATTTATTTCAAATACAACATTTAAATAAACACAAGTAAAACCCATTAATATATCTTTATTTAGAGGTAATGTGTTAGAGTGGCAGCTCTATTTTAATATATTTATTGATCCAGTTCATAATATAGATGATTTCTCTAATATTAAAAAAAGACCCTATCTACATTTCTCTTTGAAGGATGAAGCTTTAGCTATCATTAAAAATCTTCCAATATTAAATGAAAATTATGTTAAGTTCCAGAATTAATAAAAACAAGATTTGATAACAAATATATAATTGCATTTTATAATGCTGAGCGCATATTAAGATCCGATTCTATAAAAAAATCCATAGATACTGTATCCAAATTTATTAATGAAATTTCCTCATATGTGAATTTGCTTGAAGCAATGCAACCTCTTGTAAACACATGAATTTATTGTCATCCAATTTCTAATATCAAAATTGGATTACAATATCTTGATTTTTGAATCAACTATATTTTGTTACGATTTTAGATTATCTGCGATCCTCTTCCTATTTATTATCATGGATAATCAGGAGTTGACTGTATTGTTGCGAAAATGGGACTTAAGTACTGGTTAATGTTGAATATACCGCATTGGTTCAATACCTTGGTTAGGTTTAATTATTCTAAATATTTTATTATTTGCTGGTTTAATCAAATAATTAAAAGTCTTTATTTCATGTATAATAAAAATTATTTTTATTAGACTTTGAAGTTGTAATTAATATATATATATATATATTACATCCCTAACAAACACAAGTTGAGACTTTGGAGGATGGGACTAGACTGATTAATGATAGGGCGTTAGACCAATTCAATTGAATAAGAGTAACAAGAATTTAGAAAGAGTAACAAAAAAGAGAATTTATAAAGCATAACAAAAAAACAAGTTTAATTGTGAATAAATGAAGAATAGTATAATTAATACTTATGTTTAGTTGATATGGTATTTACATTCATTTGTGATATAATATTAATAGCACTCGAATAAATGTATAATAAATTAAGATGCTCATAATAGTATTTTGAATAGTAATGCCTCCTGCATGAAGTAAATCTAAATTATCCAGAAATGGATAGTCATATAAGTTTGCTATGATTAGAAATAGTTTGTTTTGTAAATTATTTATTTCGTTACTAAAATATAAATGTTGTAATTGTTGAATAAAAAAGTTAAGAGTATGATTTAATTCCTTAGTAGTTAGGGAACCAATGATTAATTCTGTTTTAATCGATTAAGCATATTTATTGTAAAACTGTTGTTTACAATCACAGGTTAACAATTAACAGTACGGCTGAAAAGTTTGTAGGCTAACATAGAAAAAATCTTTTTTTTTTTTATAAAATTTGATTTTATTATTCAATATAGTTGCCTTTGAGGGC
>JAAAKQ030071801.1:0-15404 GCA_010016005.3 Zanna intricata | reverse complement strand
AGGAATCATTCCTTAGTCTGACTCTCAACAGGTACCTCTCCGACATGGTTGCACCTTCGATCCAGCTACTCTGTATCACTGAGTACGCAAGCCCCCCCCACCATTGGCAAGGTCTGATGATTCGTAGAGGGAGGAAAATTACACATTTTTTTTTTTTCTGTAAACTCTTTGTAAAGCATCTGAGGTACTACTCAGAACGTTTGTTTTAATGATAATAATAACTTTCATTACAAATTTACTTCCAATGACAAATAAGATGAAAATGTTGCATTTTGTGTAAGGATGAATATTACCTCATTTCAGACTTGTCGTACTAGAAATCGCAATGTATACTCGGTATAATGTGGCAGTGGAACACAAGTTTACTCATCATCACTTTCTCTAGCAGGTTTGGCCTTATATTGTTTTTATTTTATAAAAATGAAATCATTTTCGTGAGTAATATGTCCAGGACCGGTTCACCTACAAATCTTACTAATATTGTCAGATGATACTAATATATGTTATTAATATCTGACAAACACAAACCATCATATATTACATTAAGCCGTCTTCACCGACATAGCAAAAAACATATCTATCCATTGTAGCAGTATTCAGCGATAGATAAAAGATACAGTGCTTATTTCAGCATGTTGAGATCCTGTCTACGGTTTTCTCAGCTAGGTTTTAAACTACATTGTAAATAAATATTTTATTTGATCGGTCTACGTACATTTTATAGGACCGTTCAGGTAGTTCCACAGCAAGTATGACAAAATTTCTATATTATTTATCAATTATATACTGTAATGAGAAGTTTCAGACGCGTTTAGTTGTTTATTTTAGACAACAAAGTAAAGTTAATTAGTTTTTATTGCCGGCCTCCGTGGCGCGAGTGGTTGCGTCTCGGCCTTTTATTCGGAGGTCGAGGGTTCGAATCCCGGTCAGGCATGGCATTTTTCACACACGCTACAATTCATTCATCTCATCCTCTTAAGATAGACCTTAACGATGGTTTCGGGGGTTAAACAAAAAAAAAAATTAGTTTTGATATTTTTTAAAATAGATAAAGTTGAAATTCGAACTGTTATAAAGTACTTTGTTTAATAACAAAGTCGGAAGTTCACTCAAATGTCAGCTAAAATAAACGAAATCATGTGGGTAAATATAATCATAATCAGATAAATAAAATATTTAAATCGATGAACATAATATGCCAGCAGTTACAAAATTTTGATATTTAAAAAGAAAAATTATAAATAATGTAGACATGAAGAAATTACCAGCACAAGAAAGGAAAGCTTCAACTAAAAAAAGTCGTTTTCTCTTATCAAATATAAATCTAATCTTTTAAATTGTTTGTGGGTGGTAAAGCTATGACAAAAGAAAAAATTCCGAAATACAGACACATGTTAAAAATTACCTAGGTCGATAAAATTTGAAATGAAGACCAGTTAAGATGTACAACAGAAAAGAGAAATTTGTAAGGGAATGTATGTTTATAGACGAATGTATGAACTAATGACTATGAAATTTTAATTTAATTTGATGAAATATTAATTCACCATTAGCAAACTGCTGTCCAAACACTGGATGGAAGCAGGTGAAAGCGATGCGTAGTAAGCGAAATTTGTTTTATCTACAGAAAGTCATAGCTTCCCTTCCCTTCTTTTTTTTTTTTAGATTCTTGTGGTGGGTGCTCATTTACAACCTAGAAAAAAATAAGATCTAACCGGGGTGTGTTGCACTTCTCTACGATTTTCTGCCGATTAAGGGTGCTATTCAGGCTAAACGTCCATATCTAATAAGTATTGTTATTTCACCGCAATAATGCGTCTGTATGTACTACTCGAGTTGTTACTGCAAACTCCGTGACCTACGCTTCAATGTGCTTCCACACACATTTTATTTTTTTTGTCTCAATGCATCGAATTGTTAAGGTGATTAAGTTGAAAAAAAATGTCTAAATGATCTCTAGTTTCTTTGTCAGGTCAATTACTTTATGAATGGACTTTGTATGAACCGATCTGTTACAAATCGTTGAATTTTACAAATATAAGAAAACCTACAAATTGAAGTTTCGCAACAAATATAGCTTTTCTTATGAAACGGTTCTTGTAATAAAGAAAAAAAAAATTATGTCTGATAATACAATTTAATGATTTATCTTTATTCATTGAAGTGAACGAAACAAGCGGTGTTCTAAACAAAATACCTGAAAATATGTTAGGTACTTTTTCAGGTAAAAATAACATAAAATTGCTTCATTATTCTAATTAATATATTATAATAATGAAGAATAATGAAGTACAAAAAATATTAGGAAATTATTTAAGGAAATGCTTCCTCTTTCATAAAATCTTAAAAAAAAAACTTTCAAAAAAAAAAGGAACAAGAGAACAGCTTTTTATATAGAAAATTAAATGAGTTTAGTCATTTTCTTATGTCAGGAAATACAAAGAACAAAAAATTTAACGACAAGTAAAGATATTAGAATTTAATAAAGTTGATGCTTGATGTCAATATAATATACAGGGACTACGTTAAGATGAAAGGTTAGCTTAAAACAGTAAAAAAAGACCAACATCAAACAAGTTGGTAAATGATATAAAAAAAAAGAAAGTTAAAAGGGCATATAATGTTTTATTAAACAAAGGAAATGCTGATGATATTAAAAATTTTTTCAATTATAAATCTGTTTATTTTTTTCTTTATCTTTCATCATATCCTAATAGCCGGTGGTAAGATAAATGAATAACTTTCTTAGCCTTTATAAAGTACTGTAAATGTAAAAAAACTTCTTTTTCTAACAGCTAAACAATGGACAATTACAAGTAGCAGTCGTTTTGTGTTGGCAAATAAAACATTAGATAACGCTTTATTTATTTTTTTTTTTAGTTGTTCAGGCAATCTATGGACCACATATAATGATCCTTATACGTGGTTTCACTCTTCTTCTCGATGTTCAACCTTCTATTATTTCTTCATTCTAACATTCGTTACTTCCCTTCTCCCAGCCGAGCATCCACTCTTCCTCTTCTGTTACTATCCTGAAAAAACCTTCAAACTTTTTGTCTGTTTTGCTGTACCTTCCATGTTCAGAATTGTTTGTTCATCAGTGTCCATCTCTTCAATATCCTTAATCGTCCACTATTCACTGTTTTTTCTTCTGTGGTGGAAGTAGTTGAAAATAGTTTTAGTTAGCCTTTCTCCATCCAATCAGTATAAGTGTTTGAAGTGGTTCAGCTTTCTCGTTCTTATTGCATCTTCTATTTTGTGTATTTCTTTCATCTTATATAGTTCTTAAATGGGTATCAATCCGCTTATTCCGTTTTGTTCACTTTGAGTTGCAAAGTTGTTCTTCTATACATTCTTAATTCTTCAAAGATGTCAATGATGTTTAAAGAATGTAACTATTACGTTACAATTTTTCTGGTTTCACAACTGTGCTGTAATGTTTTACTTTTGACTTGATCAAAATGGATTTTTTGTTGTACATGTCTTTTAACATTTTATATACTAGTTAAACTCTCGGTTTCTTGTTTTACAGTGACTTTCTTAATCGATCGGTTGGATCTATTTTTTGAGTACTTGAATTTTTCTCTTCGCTATTTTGTTTCATATTTTATTTTTATCTGACTATTCTCAATACCTTATTCCGACAAACTCCGTTTTATTAAAAGAGATATTTAATAAAACTTTCTCCAATTTTCTTTTAGTATATGTATATAGGTTTTAGCGTCTTTAATGTTTTCATAAAAAAATAATTATATCATCTGCAAATGCTAAACAATCAATATCTTCTATTTTTTTGTAGCAAGTATCTACTTTTAAACATATGTTAAAACTTTTCTTTTTTTTTTTTTTGTTTAACCTCCAGAACCACTGTTAAGGTATATCTTCAGAGGATGAGATGAATGAATTGTAGCGTGTGTGAAAAATGCCACGCCTGACCGGGATTCGAACTCGGGACATCCGGATTTAAACTTGTTATAAAACATCTGTTTTATAGCTTTCTTTTAACTCTTTTCTCCATTCTCGTGTAACTTTCTATAGGATACAATGAAATAAAAGTATTTCATCGCCTTCCGTTAATCCCTACTCGAATTTTCAAACGGTTCTGGCTAGCGATTCTCAATCTATAGTTATCCGTTTTTTTTTAATCATAGGATTTATTTGTCATTCAATTACGAGTAAAAAAGAGCACATTAATTTATTCAACAAATTCAATTAAATAAAATAATTTTTTATACTGAAAAGAAATCGATAAATTATTTATCAGCAGATTAGTTTAGATCTATGAAGAAATAGAATTACTAATTATTAGGCTAATATTTAAAAATGAGTTGGATTTTTTTTATATAATTGATTTCATATTAAATCTTAATTAATATATGTATATATATACATATTTTTTACCTATACCTATACTGATAAGTTTTCTATTCGGCTTAGATTTGTTTTTACTACGTAATCCAATTGTTGACAACGATCAACTCTTTTAAAGGCCGGTACTAAAATTTTGTCAATTCAATTTAACACTCTACTACGCTATGGTGGAATTAGCTATCTAAGCTTTTTTTACCTGAATTAATAATTTTTTTCTGTGACCAATTGAATTTGGTTATGAGTTAATAGTGTTTTCTGTGGAAAAAATTCTTGTGTTTGGAAAATAATTGTTGTTCTTACAAGTTTTGTCTCTTTAATCAATTAATTTATATTCCATAATGGTGGATAGCATTCGCCTCCAATTAACGGCTCCCTTAATACTTAAAAACTTTTAACCTTATAATATAAAACTGAAATGGAATATTATCAAAACGGAAACGGTTAAAAAAAAATTAACAAAACTTCGTCGCTTATGGGATTATATTCAATAATACTATACCTGTTTAAAAGCGGCGAAAGAATTGCGTATATGTTACCTGAAGATAGAGAAGATGAAAAATAGTTTGGGCAGCGATCCAACCAAATGTATCCCGGTGCAAACATACTATCTACTATTAAGTAGCTGCTGAGTTACTTGTAGCATGAATTGTATTGTCACACTCTTTCTACTTATTTCGAACAATATTTAATAATGATTTCATATTTGTGAATAATTATAAAAATTCTAACTAGTCGTTACATGAAAATAGTGCGATATTGTATACATATATATATATATATATATATATATAACATTATTCGTAAAAGTTTAGAAATGCAAGGTGGGTTTCAAGACCGGCAACGTCATATCGTGGTACAATACCCTTCCACTGTACTATTAGCAGCGCCAACACTATTTCATATATCCCAGGCAGGACAACTGCATTTCTATGTATTTATGCTTTCTAAACTTTAACAAGTAATACTTTAATTTGTATTCCTTTTTTGATATGTAAAACTGAAACTCACTAAACATAAGCAATTGTTATAAATATTACCTTTTAGAATAATCGCGTTAATGAAAGGTGAATTAAAAGAGAAAATTAATGATTTGTTTTTAAAATTAATTTTCTGTATGTATTTTTTTTATCGTTTCTTAATCTGTTTTCATATTTTTACAATTTATTTAATTATAGTCACAAAGAACGCAAAAGTAGGTAATTGTAAAAAATAACTTACCTAAAAAAGTAAGTTTAATAATTTTTTTTAAAAAGTACCCTCTGCAATATCTCCGTCTGAAATAAAGAGTATAATAACAAAAAACTAAATAAATTGGAGGCGTAGGAATAATAAAAGACCGATTAAAAGATTTAATTATATTGGAGTTCCTTTTATTACAATATTAGTTTGTAAGCATTATATATCGTTAAAAATTAATTAAGTACGAGGTAAATATTCTATTTCCGACATCGAAGACACCGGTACACAATAAAAGAAAACAGTAAAAACTCAATAATGAAGACTTATAATAATGAATCTTACCTCTTATGATAATGCAATTTTATGATAATGAAGATTCCCTCTTCAATAACAAAAAATAAAAACTATCACTGAAAAACAATACTTGTCTTAAAACTAAAATGGAGACACCACAAAAAACTGTGGGTCCAAATCAAAATAAATTTGAGATATATCAGGTAATGCGACCAAAATTACTATGATTTGTTACTAACTCAGTCCGGTACGGAAGAATGTATTACACAGAAACATGAAAGCTCTTATATTATACACAAAGAAGTTAAACCCTTTGTTATTATACAAAGGAAGGCAAGATACCACGAAAATTAAAAAAATGATAGAAAACAGTAAAATCTTTAAAAGTGAAACGAATGTACACAAAACTAATACTGTGAGACAAGCTGAAGATTTTTTTAAAACATAAGTAGGCATTCTACATCGATTAATTGGATAAAAGTTTTAATAAACGTAATATTGAAATATAAAGAAAATAATTTAATCTACACAAGATTCAGATAAACTGTTTTCTCAAGAAAGGTTTTTTACGGAAAGGAGAAAACCCCATAATTTGTTCGCGTTTCATATCTATTGATTATAGAAGAAAAAGAAAAAAATATTTAAAGTAAAAGTTTCAGAGCAAGTTTGTGTAAAATCCGAGGACAAAAGTTAAAAATAACATTTAAAAAGCTGTGAACAATATCAAATCCAAATTATTAGAAAAACATGAATGCTGGAATGTTGTGTTAATAGTTAGTCAAATATTAAAACAACTGAATGTAATAAACTAAAAATCTAAGGTACGTATTGTATAATTAAACAATAAAACTATAAAAATTAATATTATCAGAAACATTAAAAATATAGATAACAAGCAATCAATTAAATTTAGATTTGTAATATTTTTTTAAATAAATAAAACAAAAAAGTATATTTTTCCACTTCAGACTATATTACAACAAAATAAGATTGGGGGAAAAAAAAAAGGTAAAGAATAAAAACTTTTGAAACATTAAGAGTTATAGGAGAATGTAAAAAATTTGGTGGTTAGTTAGATTTCGTAAAGCCTAGGTCCCCAGTGGGATCGATGATAAAAGAAGCCGTTGGGAAATTCTCAATAGACTTATGTCGGAAGATAAATATGAAGAGAAATAAAAAATAAATAAGAGGGGACTAGAAAAAAGTTTAAAACACATAAAATAAATAATTGAATAAAAGATTAAATTAAAAAAAAAAATAGAGTGTATAAAACCAGCCGGCCACTGGGTATACCGGTTAGTGTTACAAGATATCTTGAGTTCAATTCCCGGCCAGAGTACGGGAGTTTTTCATCCATCTCATCTTCCTCATTAAATAGGCGTAACGACATATGTATGAACAATAAAAATAAAATAAAAAAACAATCGAAAAATAGAATAAAATTATTCTGACAGTCCAAACATAATTCATTTTATTTATTTACATGGAGTAATAAAAGTAATCATTAATTCAAAAGGATGATTGAAAAGTTTTTTAAAAAAATTACATTTTCTTTTTTATATCCTACGGTACCGATTTAATGACATTATAATCTAACTGGAAATAAGATTAAATTTCATTTATGTTTATATTAGATTCCTAACAAGACGTCAACAACTTATATGATCGGAAATTACTAGGGATTACGTGCTTGGGTGTTCACATATGCGTAAATCCACATAAGTTTTTGACAATGGAATTTAGTATATTGACTTCAGTAAACAGTACAAGTATGAAAACGATTTTAGCTGAAATTTCTCTCTCGACCGATTAATTTCAATACATCGGTATTGTTATAAGAATAAGAGAGAGAGTAAATCAGGAACGAAAGGAGGATAGAATTAGAGAGAAAAAGATGGAGAAAGCGAATGGAGAAAAGAGGATGTGCAGGAGTGTCGGAATGAAGTTGCAAGTTGCGGGATTTGCATATCAGCAAAACACAATATCGTAATATTCCAGTGCGGTCGACGTTAATCCCAAACGCTTCTCATAATTTATCCTACATTTCGACAAAGAGGCACAACGGACTATAATATTTTCTAAACAAAATTTTCTTTTTTTTTATATACCTAAAATCACCGACTTATATAATAAATACTCCTGGACTTGAATATTAATATTACACAGACTTAATACAAAATGCATATTAACGTTATAAATTATTTTTAAGAGAAAAATCTTCTAAAAATGTAAATATTAAACGAGAATATTTTCCTTGTTTCTTTTATAATAAATGATATTTCTTAGATATGGTTAAATTTAAGCATTAATAACAGGGAAATAATTTTATCCAATATAATATTTCAGCAACTTGAAAAAAAGGGAATTTTATAAATACGAGGATTCCATTAATTAAGCATTACTTGATTTACTATCAAAAATATTATTACAAATAATCAATATTATTTATAAATATTTTCGAAAAATATTCAGAACTTATACAAGTCTATCGGTTTAGTAATTAGTCTTGGGCTATTCCAAGTACAAGGAGATTCTGAGATTGATCCTCAAATTGTATCTGTAGATGGAATACTAAATTAATAATTCATATATCTTTAATTATATCCATTTGCTATATAACAAATCCATTTTTTTCTTTTTATAATTTTTTTTCATTATTCAAAATCAGTTCGCAAACGTAACTTAAAAAAAAAAAACCTAATTACTGTGTAGCAGTAAAAAAGAAAATTCAACAAAACTATTAATCATTATTTACGAGTATTATTTTTTTCTGTTTTTATTGTCTTTTCACTGGGCAATTTTTTAACAGAAGTAAAGCTGAATACAATGAATTTTTCAACATTTGCATAAAATATAAATGTAACTTTTTTTATAGTGATAAAATTGAAATTTATTGTCTACAGTTTTATTCACTATTTTATTTATTAATTATTTTCTTTTAAAAGGAATACATAATAAAATTAAAAAAAATTAAAACCAGATTTTTTAAATAAAAACATAGTCAATCCAGAAATTTGACTTTTAGTATTAAATTCCGTCAGTAATAATAACTATTACAAATGACATTATTATGAGAAAATTGGCATTTTTTTTTTTAAATTAACGTTTAAAAAAATTAAAATTTACCGTACGATTAAGTTTAAAAAATGAATGGTTTAAGTAAAGCTAGTTTTAAAAAAAAAAACTGAAAAATATTAATAAACTTTATTATTATGCGTAAGTAACACTTCATATAAATATTACGTAAGAGAAACTACATTCCTATTTACCATTATTTTACATAGCTGCTTTCAGCTTCAACACAATTTTCATTACGTTTCAACTAGCTTCTTCAATTTCTCTTCCAGAGATTCCGTCGCCAGTGAATTAAACATGCCAATTTTAAATTCGTCAACATCGTATAAACCTTTGTGATTCAACATATTTGAAGGTGAAGAAAAAAAACGTCAGGGATTGGATGATTAAAGATTTTCCAATGAATTGTAAAATTTTGCGTCGCCTCGCTGTTAAATTTGCCATCTGTAGCCGGGCAATGTAATGTAAAAACAAAATCCTAAGGGTTAATGTACCACGTCAGTTAATTTTTATTCTTCTTCTATGATTTAATGTTTCACAATTCCTATCGGCATTTACAATAGTTCAGCGGTCACTAAATTTGACAAACAAGACACCCTTTTTATTCTCCCCCCCCCCCCGAAAAAACGGTAGCCAAAGGCTTCGTATGGAAGCTTATGCGTAGTAAAGAAGCCTACTCTTGCAGTGAGAAAATGATTCGTAAATAGCTAACACGATATCTGACTTCCTTACAATTTCTTCCAGTCCTGGCACGGTCGGCAGTTGTAGTGAGAGAATTATTCGTGAATAACCAACACGATATCAGATTTCCTCGCAATAATTAATTTAACAAAAAAAAAACAAACACATAACAAAATCTATACAAAACAATTTAAACTTTCGCGCAGTAACAACAGCGTGTCACCGATCGGAACTATGTTACACTTGAGCCAACGAACAGTTCCCTCGTGTTGCTTATATATTTTCCGTTGTACTTCTACAAAACAGTAGAAAAGTCTATTTACTTCTATTACTAATTTCTACTCTATTTATAAATACGATTAATTCTAAATAAATAATTTAATTATAAAGCTAAACTTTGTCAATGCAAATTGCCAAAAAATTCATTCTTTTGTAAAAAATACAAATACAAACTAAGATACAACCTTATTCCTTCTAGTAGGTTCCATAACTTTCTGTCAAATTCGAAAGGACATGATTACACACAACACAGACTGAATTATTTTAATATTATTAACAAAAATCATTTAACAATGTTTATCACTTTAATTAGTTATATAGTTATTTTGGACTTCAATATATATGGGGAGTTATAATAATTTTGATAAAAACCTTTGTACTACAACACGCTTTACTAAACACGTTCTCATTTGAACCTCTTAGGTCTAGGAGATAATAAATGCCGTTACTGAATGCTGCTTTGTCTTGACGTTCAAATAAGATATCCAGATTTCATGTTCGGTTACTATGAGATCAAACACTTCCTCACTTTCATTTTTGTAACCCCGCAAAAATTCATAACGTTTTCCTTGTATGTACTGATTAAAATTTTCAGTACCCATCCAACACATAATTTTTTATAGCCCAGTCTATAAGTAAAAATTTCAAAATCAATGATTTTAAAACAATAAGAAACATTGAAGTCAATTGTGACACGGTGAAGCGTTGATTTTTCGATTTTACTGTTAAACATTGTCAATCAACTATCCGTTATCACCGACTGCCGGTCGCTCGTTCTTTATAACGAAAGTTCGTTCGCCCTTCTTGAAATTAACCTTCTTTTCGCTTAAATTCGACCACCTTCTTACTTAAGCGTATTTCATAATATTTGGCCCCTACACGTTACAAATTTGCCTATGAATTTCAGCTGTAGAAAGTTGTTTTTCCATACAAAAATCGGACTATTCCTCATACTGCAAGCTTGGCGGGATCACGAATTGTAGCATTCCTTTATACATGAATAAATATAAACAATTAACAATGAAGTTACAAAACTGTTGTTAATATACAGTTCACTATTGGTTGAGATAACGGAGCTATGCGTCCGTTTACATTAATTTTAAAATTCATCAAATTCGAAACAAATCTATCTTTGAAAACACGCCTTGTATTTTCATTCTAATAACTGCTAATTTTGAAAAAGAAAATCAAGTATAAGCCTATAAAATGAAACGTTAAAAAAAATTGCAGTTAATAAAATATTAAAAATTCAATAAAATGTTCAATTTGATATCTTGGAACAGAAAGTAGGTAACATAATTTCCTTAAAATAATATAAAATTTTTACCAATCTGATAATTACTCTTTTTAAAAGAAATAACAACAAAGAAATTCAAGTAGACTGGTTGGAAAAAATCAACCCCGAAGAAATTTATAATAAATTAGTTTTTCGTAATTATGAAAGCTGTTATCTTTATTTTATTTTTAAAACTAAGTTTTATTTAAACAAAGAATAAACTTTAATTAATTACATCTTTTCCATTTTGTCCGATAAAACTTCGCCATCTTCTGGCAACTTCATGATTCCCGGGCTCATACAACTTCTGGTTCTTATCAGCAAAAAAACTGAAGAAAATATAATTTCAGGTCATCATCATTGGGGAAAGTTTTACCATTCAAAGAGTTTTGCAAAATTTGAAATAACTGGTAAATTTTTACCAGTACAAGATCAAAGTTATAGGAGGGATGAGATGTCGCTCCCTAGCCAGTCTGCAATAATTTTCCACAAGTAGCCAAAGATGTGTGAGGCCTTTTCTGATGTTGGTGGAACACGGTTCTCATTCTCATTGACAATTCTGGCCGTTTTTCTTCGATTGCCTCCTCCAGTTTCATTAGTGGTTCACAGTAAATATCTGAAATGATCGTTTGGTTTCTTGTAAACAGCATAGAATAAGTGAAAAAAAATTTAAAAAAATAAAAAGAAAAATAATTAAAAAAGTAGTAATAAAAAAAGTAAATAAATAAAAACAATGGGTGTGAGTGATGATGGGCGAATGGTTATCTTACCTCCTTTTTTTATTTATATGTTACAGATCCTGTGAGAGATGGATGAAGAGAAGGAATTCCAAGAACACTCGGAATATTACCCCCGAGACTGAGTTGTGCTTAATTGCGGGTCCGGTCTCGGGGCGGAGAAGAGCGGTGAGGGAGGTTTAGTCGGTAAGGGGCAGGTTATTTACGCCTAATAACATCTTGGCGGAACCTGTTAGCCTGTTAGCTAGCCTGGGACGGATAGGGTCCAGGGTCCGAGCCCTACACAACCCCGCGAAGACTCCGCGGTGGCGTGCATAAATGGCATTCCTTCATCATCGTCAAAAAAAAAAAAAAGCTTAGAATAAACAATCGAAAAATGTTATTATAAACGATCCATTTTTCATCACCAATGATCGTTTCAAAAAACAGTTGACTTTGAATCTCTTTCAATTCATATGGAACCCAAATATCGGGCTTCTTAACGAGTTCAAGATATTCAATGTGATTTTCAATCATTATTTGATATCACAAATTAAGTTTAAGTATATCTGCTTAACCTCTCTTTATCTGCAATCTCGCGCACAGATATTTGACGACCGTTTCAATTATGGCTTTGATTTGGTCTTCATCAACTTGCGTGGGTCGACCAGAAGGTAGGTCATTTTTAAGTAAAAACATCTCCCAAACAGAATTTTTTAAACAGACTCTGACAAGTTCGTTCTGTTGGGCAATCAACATCATAAACTTCATATATTTCTTTGTAAGCTTTAGCAGCTTTCTTGCCTTTACGAAAATAAAAAAGTAAAATTTGTCGAAAATTTTCGTTTTAATACTGTGTTAAAATTTACCATAACCTAATACCAAACAAAATAATGCGTAATTTGCTTCCATAAAATATGTTAAAAGTAACAGCTATAAAATATTACGAGAAAAAAATCATTAACTGAATCCCTTAAAACAAACATAAAGGTATAAATTTACGAAAACCGAAATTATTTTCTTGCAGGGCCCAATAAATTGTCACAATATGCATAAATTGGTAGAGTAATCATATTTTTTACTGATAAAACTACATTCCCTAGGTTATTTTTGAGAGACAGTCAAAGATTTACAAGATTAAAATAAATTATGTTTGAACTTAAGTTAAGAATTAAGTGAATTAAAATCACATTTAATTAGTAAACAAATATTAATAATATATATACTCTGTTAAATCAGACATTTTTAAATTCATCGTTCACTAGAAAAGATAAAAAACTGAACTACTAAGGCTGTCGTCTTTTATGATAACTAAAGATTTATTCTTTAGATTTAACAAAATCATTCTTTTTATCTGACGTGATTTCAAAAACAAGAAAAAAAGAATTATTAAATAAAAGAACCGACAGGCTGTCACATTTATTTATTTTCTTACTGAAATATTTTTCTAAAGCAAAATTTCTTTAAACTTATGTCTATAAATATAAAAACAAAAACTGCAATAATATGAATGTTAGAATACACATCTACAGTCAAGTTAATAAAAATAATAATAATAATAATATCTATATTCTGACATCAACTGAAAAAATATTGTCGGATGGGTTTTAAATAGGTTTCCTATTTTTAAAAATTACATAATTTTTTACCCAAATACGCAAGTGACAAACCGATATTATAATCTTTTTTTGTTTGTTCATTTGTATATTTATTTGTGCCTGAGTTACTGCACCGATTTTAATGAAAACGTATCAAATTTATCATCTCTATGTGTGAATAAACCTGAATATAAGATCATTTAACGTACTGTAAACATAATCTCTAATAAATGACAAAACTATCTTGTGAAAATCTTAAAGTAAGTCATAAAATAAAAATTGTTAGGAAAAAGGAAGTACCTAAAAACATAACATAAAAGTATATGAATGTTTACTAAAACACATTTTCAATTGGAAAACCTTCAAATATGATTTTGTATCAAGGGGGGAGAGTCTACCTACGATTCTGCCCAGATGGAGATTCCTCATCCCCCATACAGATAAGGTATGATAGCTGCGACTTCATTTGGATCGCAACCTAGCATGAAAAAATCACGCGAGAGAGAAGATAAAGCAATTAAATACTAAACTTATGTGGTTGACCTGGTTATTAGGAAAGAGAGAGAACCGTTTGTCGTTTTGTTACAAAATGTTATTTTTATAAGGCGTTTTTAAAACCAGTACGTGCCTAAGGAATACAACTTTAGCGTATGGTAAGCAATAGCAATATCAACCTAAGTTTTCAGAACAAAGCATGGAGGCACGATGATTAGCAAAGAACAAGGAAATCCACGATTATCTAGTGAAGCTTCTTTTTTGTAAAGCTATTCACCGCTTAAGCTGAACGTATATTTTGATTTTTAAGCTTCACATGCACGAAAACCGTTTAGTTGTTAACCTATTGGATAACAGTGAGAATGTAAGACGATTGAAAAGGTCGTACGTATTAAATCTTGAGATTGTCCTGCGGTAAATATTGTTTTTTTTTTTCTGTTTAGTCTCCGGAACCACCGTAACGTTTTATTTCAGAGGATGAATGAGGATGATATGTATTAATGTAAACGAAGTGTAGTTTTGTAAAGTCTCTGGTTGACCGTTCCTGAGATATGTAGTCAATTGAAACCCAACTACGAAAGAACACCGGTATGTACAATCTTGTATTACCATAGTCATAAAAGTAACTGTCTTTACTAGGATTTGAACCTTAGAACTATTGACTTCGAAATCAGCTAATTTGCGATTTCGCGTTAACCACTAGACCAACCAGATGGGTTACCAATGTCATCTAAGAAATAGAGAGTGCAGCTAACAAGAGTAGCTAGAATCATGGTAAAACTTGTTGACAAATACACGGAAATGGATGGACACAATTTTCAACACGTTTTGTAAATTATTATACAAATTTTTTACTATAAACTATTATTTATAGACTAAACTAAGTGATGGAGCCTCTTTTGAAGTTGAAGTTTGTATAGAATCAGGACAACCATGTTTGAAATGTGTTGTTAATTGCATCCCGATCACCAATATACTTGTATATTGAACCACTGTCTAGTATGCAAATTCCTGTAAAAGTAACTTAAATTTATTATAAGTTACTTTTATAGGAATGTAAACGACGACGTTTTCACTAATAGACCAACCAGGATGGTTAATGATTTAAAAAATTAAAAAAAAAAAATTGCTTGTTATTCTTCGTCGTAACCCAATAATTTTTCGTATGAAGGTCCTTAAATATTTAATGAAATATTTCGATCCATTTGATTGATTAATTTATTGTGTTATTTCTGTCAAATTTCGTGTATCTTCTTTTGAAAAGGCTTATTCTATGAGATTATTTAAAAAAATTTATTCTGCTAGCGCTTGTATATGTCCTTTTTAATCTCTCTCTTTATGTGTTTAGCCTACGGAACTACCTTAAGGTATTATTTCAGAGGATGAATGAGGATGATGTGTATGAATGTGAATGAGGTGTAGTCTTGTACAATCTCAGGT
>JAAAKQ030071790.1:0-15405 GCA_010016005.3 Zanna intricata | reverse complement strand
TTGCAGTTATAAAAGGTTACGAGCCAGGATACGAACTACCACTCTCCGAATGGGTTCGGACCATTGATTCCAAAAACCGAAACCGAATTTTTGAACGAAAATCGCAAATATCTCAAAAACGATCAGTCCCAGCGCCCCGAAAAATTTTTTCGGTCCCCCCCCCCCCCCCAACTATCCATCCGCTGCTAGTGGTACCCATCGGTTGATAACATTTTCAAGTGCTCCCGGAGTGCCATTCGGAAATTGGAGAGGGGATGCGATGGGGTACTACCGTAATATCTCAGCAATTTTCGTCCAATTTTCACGATTCAAACGGCATATGTATCAGCAGGTCAAGCACTAAATGTTTTAACGCATCGGATACACTCTTGATCAATCGGATCTTGGTTATCCAGAAATGAAATCATTTAGTCCTATTTTTTGATTGCACTTATCCACCGTAAAACGTACCTATCCGATATTTCGCTAAATACGCTCAAACTTGTGCGCTAGTGCAGAAGTATAAACTTATGAAGACTAAAAAGTACAAAATAAAAAAATGTAAAAAAAAACATTTTTAATAACCACTCTTACATTAAATACAATAAAAAGTAGATAATAAAAAATATGTAAAAAAAAGATTTAAAATACCACTCTTAAATTAAACGCACTAAAAAGTAAAAAATAATTTTAAGGCGGTATCTCAGAAGGATTTGACAACAAGCTTTGATGGTGATAACTTAAAATTTTTAATTTGAAGTTATGATTTCCACAGATCTGATCTGATATACAATTACGCTATTATCATATCTGTGCCAATTCGGTTTGAACTAGCTATACATATGTGCTTACAGTTTTGTGCAGTATGATTTTAATCTTAGTTTTTTAAATTTCTTATAATACTATATTCTTTAATGTTGAATATCAGTTACTTACTTTTGTGTTTGAAGGGGGAAGATTTTTTTCTGGTATGAATAGACTCATACGTTCATATCGAGTAAGTGTTATAACGGATATAACGAACACATACTGCCTGTCCCTTGAATCTCGTTATAACCGACTTCCACTACATAATATTATTTTTTTTTTGCAGTACAAGTAAAAAAAATTTAACTTGAAGACAAAAGACAATCTCCATGTGGTGTGGTGTAGAATCTGTCATGCATAGCACTCTGCATATGCTAAAAGTATAAATTTGTAGAATTAAGTAACTTTAATTAGATTAAAATAATATTAATATTAAAAATGAATCAATAAATAAATAAATTTAGCAAATTGAATACTAAAATTTATAGTAAAAATTCAAAAATTCTACAACGCACGTACATTGATATATATATCAACCACTAAAATCTCAGCTTTCCTTTTAATAATTTTTTGCGTATATCTAAAAGAAATTATTTTAATTTAAGATAAATCAAAAGAAAAGTTAAAGCTCTCATATTTCTTAATATAATAGTCTTATTGGGAGCTAAATCGTTTTCTTTATTAAAGTAATATAAAATTAACTAGTTGACCTGAATCAAAACTTATACGTCTTACACTTTAGCCTATATAAAATGAGATTTAAAAAGCTAAGTATCGAATGAAATGCCGGCAAAAGAACTCGCTTGGCGGCTCCTGAGTGCAGATGCAGATGTGTGTTTGCAAAAGTGGAATGGGAGGTAGATGATACACGACGGGTCGGTTACACTTGACTGACGCTTGTCATCGGATGGGGAATGAATAGCGGTCATGGTAAAGAAAAGGAGGGTTAGGGAGCCAAAAATTAGGGGGACGCATGTTTAATTGACCGTAGTGTATAGGGCCGCGTGTTTCCAATAGAGGGGTAGTTTAATATACGTGTCGTCTTTTTTTCAGTTTTGTCTGATTTTCCCTCTTTCATTATATAATAGGATTTCTAGTGTTATTATAATTGCTCTTGTTCTAATGTTGTTAATTATTAAAAAGTGACGTACAGGAAAATTCCTGTTTTTAGAAAAAAAACTATTTTTTTTAAACTCAGAAAACCTACTTACTAACATTGTTAAATCACCTTTTTGTCTTAAATAATGAAAGTAAAAATTTAATTAAATTTAAAAAATAGGTCTTCAAAATTTCCAACTTTTTTTTTCTATAGACATTCTTCTTTTTGATAGAATTGTAGGATTTACATTCTACAATATTTTTGGTGTGGTACCTCCAATTTCTTCTACAATTCTTGTCCAGTTCTGGATTAACTCGACATCAGACTAAAGTAATATTAGCTGAATGGTGATCTTGAAAAGAAATGCAGGGTGATTATACTTCCTCCATCGGCTGTAAACCAAAACAATATCTTTCATTGCAGTGGCCATTCACTGAAATGATATTTTTTTAGAAAACGGAATTACTATATGGTAAAAATCTGGACTTAAAGTTAAGGAAGAGGTTAAACTAATGCTATGTATGGTGTGTCTTGTATGGAAGTAAAATATGAACGATAAGGAAGAGGGAAAGGGACTGAATTGAGGCTTTTAGAGAAAGATGAAGAAAATAAGATGAACGGATAAAGTTTGGATTGAAGGAATAATGAATAGGATTAAAGAAGTAAAACTTATTAAGGAAGTACAAAAAAAAGGAAATTTCTTAGGAAGGTAAACTTCTTAGGTTAGGAAGGGAGTGGGATGTTAAAAATTGCATTGGAAGCGTCAGTAGAAGGAGAAAAGAAGCGAGGAAGAAGAAAGATGAAGTTAATAGAAGTGGTGAAGAGTGGAATTTACGAGGGGACGAAGGTATAGGCTTCGGTCAGGGATAGATAGAGATAGCAATGGCATAAAGGATCTGTCACCTAGCAGAACTCCATATGATGACCAAAAAGCTGTTGCAAAATTTGGATCTATTGAGGATTAAAAACAAAACATAAATTAAGGATACAATGAATATTTTGATTAACAGATTTATGGTGCGCCATAAATGGCGCACCATAAATCTTCTAAATCAGCTTTCACAAATTCTAAGGACTGCAATTTCTAGTGGATCATCGTTCTTCATAATCAAAACTGTACGATATTTCACTAACCCATGAAGAATAGTATCTATATGGCCACATGAAGTCGAATACGACAATCCGCCATAGTAAATCCAGAAGTATAAAATCACAGTAGTAAAAAACTTTTTATTTCCTCTTAGTTCACTGTTGCCAATGTTATCACATTACCAATTTCAAAATAGATAATTTCTCGTATTGTTCTATGTTAACCAAAATACAAAGATGTTCAATACAAACGTTTAGCCTATAAACGTCCGTGTTATGTTAATTGAAAATATATTTCCCTATTGTTTTAATTACCTTCTATTTTTCATTTCAATTTATTGTTTCAATTTTATTCCTATGTACAGGAGATGAGGACGAAACATCCATAAGCAGGACTTGCCTATCCTATCTTGTTAATAGCTAACGTTGTCACCACCGTTTTATCTAATATTAGATTACTTTGTTCGACGTTTTTAAACTTTCCCTTCGTTCAATAACAATTTAAAAAAAGCTATTTTCGGTCAACAAACCGGTGAACTCACTGTTTTTCTGGTACACATTGTGGAATACTATATTGAAGCTTCATGTTTTTTCTTTAGATAATGAAAATTAATGTTACTTCTACTTCTTGCATTCTAATCTTTCTCTTCCCTTTTAGTTTTTATCATTCACACTTCCTTCTACACATAAATTAACAAACCTTTGTGGTTTACAAAACTTACCCATCTTTACTCGCACTCTACCACTTTTTACATTTATAAGTATAATAGATTAAATAAAAGTTTTTAATTTTTTTAATTATAAGAAATAAATAAAAATAAGATCTCTGCTAAACTGATATTGAAATAAATTGGTAAAAAAAAAATGTTACTTAAAATCCAAAAACCAGATGGTCCCATTTCCAATGTTGAACATTCATTGTCAGAAGGTTATTGAGAAACTAATTGGTTTAAGAAATAAATGAATGCAACAAAATTATAAAGAAATAATAATAAATGTTATTGTTTTTATAAACTAACTGGTTTTTACAATGACAAAGAGAACAGACGCTTAAAATTTCCGACAACAAAGAAATAGGTAGAGTTCAAAAATTGTAATATTTGGGAGAAAGCATAATACCTAATATGAAAAAAAAAAGTGGTATGAAAAATAGAGTACGAAATGGAAATCGCCTATCATCTCATGAAAAACATGTACAATGAAAAATTCCTTTCGTGTAACTCAAACTACAAAATTGCAGTCCTACCAGAAGCACTGTATGGAGCAGAATGTCTCAATTTTTTTTCAGAATAAGTAATAGCAAAAGTAGAAAAAAAATTTTAAGAAACATTTATGAACTAAAATATGAAGATGGGATTTAAAAATTTTTAAATGAAAAATAAATTTACAAACTTACAGAAAGAGTAGGGGATTTAATCCGGAAAAGATTACAATTTTATAGACATTTATTATGAATGAACAATGAATAATTGAAAAAATAAATATTTAATCTCTACGTAAACAGAACCACAAAGACATACTGTTTTAAATAAATAAAAACAGATTTAAAAACGTTAAAAATTTCTAAGGATTTGTGTAATGACAAAAAAAATTAGAAAAGTGATTCAAAAATCTAAGTTTCCAAAAAGAATGTTACAAACCTGAATAGATGAACAGAATAAAGGCGAAAACAGCGGAGCAAAAGAATGAAAACCTTTTGGAAAAAGAAGTCAAAACCTTGCAAATGTGATCCATAATGATCGAAACGAAAAGAAAAAAAAACAAATTGTTATTTATTTCTATTAAATAAAAGCTACATGAAGTGATAATGAAGACTGGACTACAGATGAAATGAAAAAAGAAAAATGATGATTGAGTATGATTGAGTAGAAAGACCTGACAGATGCTAAATACCAAATACGCAAAGATCAATAAAGTCAAAATATCTGGGAAAAAATAAACTAAAAAGCTTGCTGAAGGAATCGTTGAAAGCGCAAATAAGATAGAATTGTCATTCTAACAAAAACTCCATTTAGATAAACGCCAAAATAAGACACTATACCGCAGTAATCAAACCGGAAAGTCTGTACGCAATAGAATACATATATTCAACGATAAATGTTTGCTAGAACAACTAGAAAAGAAGTAAAGGAAAATTCTCAGAAAGATCCTATGTTCAAAAAGAGTACAGAAAGAATACAAAATAAGATCCTATGAAGATCTTATACCGGACAATAGAAAAATCTCGTAACTGCCTTTAGGAAAAGATGAATCATCTTCTATGTTCACATCAACAATAACGCCCAACGGAGAGACTAATTAAGTAAAATAGAAAATATAACGACCCAAACAAACCGTTACAAGGAGGTAGCAAGAACATAACATAAAAACCGGAAATGGTCGGCAGCAGACAAGAGCTAGGGAAACGATCCAGAGTACAAAGACTGCGCTAAGAGAAGGAAAATAGAATTGAACACCTAGTTATAAGAATGAAAAAACTCAATCCAAGAAAACGAGAAAGTAACGAGAAGAGAAGAAAAAGAGGTTGAAAAATAAATAAAATAATACTTAGCGTGATCCATAGCGGAAGTAAATAAAAAAAACAACTACAAGAAAAATTAAACATCTAAATTAAATATAATATCAAAATTTTTAAAAGATATTAACAGGAGACGATGTTTATTTATAAAAGTTGTATGCTATTTATGCATCGTTTATTCATCCGTAAGGTTGTTTTATTGTCTTTCTATTTTTCCTTTATATTTTAGTAGATCAATTTTTAACTTATACAGCTTTATATTAGTGGCATGCGTTATGTTCTGCCTCACCAATCGGGTTTTAGATTCACTATTTCAAGTATTTTTAAACTAATTCTTTGCTTTAATAACAATGTTTTTAATTGAAAATACAAAACACTATAAAAGGTATCATTTTAGTATTTCATAAATAATATTGTTTTCTCTTTGCATTTTTTCTTTAATACTATTTATCTGTTTTTTTTTTCTCCTCTATATTTATATAGAACCCGGCAATGCTTCGCTATTGCTAGATTAGAGTACGTATATAGATTAAATAAACACAATTAAAAGTCTGATAAAACATTAAAAAACTGAACATTACGGAACTTCACCAAATTAAACCTTTCATTTTTTTAAAGTCAGAACGTAAATAAATTCAATTGTCGAAATACTACCTATCGGAATTAATTCAAACTACTCTCTAAACTCAGTATTCGATTCAAAATACCTGTAAATTTTTTTCTACTGGTCTGATCAAGGATTTCAGTAGCTTTAAACCTTCCCTTACAGACCGGACCATTTTGAAAAATCCCGCGCGTAAATCCGTCCAGTAGTTTTTTAGTTTATAGGGGACACACAAACGAACATTGCCTTTTACAAATATAGAAGAAAGTCTGCTTGTATATTTGTTTGTTTGTTTCGTAAATATCTCGACACTGGCGCCACCTAGCTGGTATATTTTGTGTAAAAATTTTTCTTTTCACGTAACTATTATATATTCTTAATATGAACCAAATCGGACCATAAATGTAATTTTTCCAAATATCTCGACCCCAGCGCCAACTGGCGGGCTCATATTTTACAGAGGTATATCTTTCCATGTAATACATATTCTGAATATGAACCAAATCGGACCATAAATACAATTTTTTTGAAATATCTCATCCCCAGCGCCACCTAGTGGGTCCAAACTAATTCAGAAACCATCGTGGGTGTGCGCACAACAACTCACCAAAGTTTCATCGCAATGGATGAACGGTATAGCAACACATACGTGACAAACATTAATTTTTATATATATATATATATATATATATATATAGAGAGAGAGAGAGAGAGAGAGATAACAGTTTAACGATTAATCAGATATTTTACTTAATTTTTTTTATAAATATTTTCAAAAACTTTTTTTCCAATTGAGAAACAAATATAAAGTATTGAGATCTAGTACAAAATATTTTCTTTTTACGATTTATTTAATATTTATCATATTTTTACACAAAAAAATAAATAAGTAATTTACAGAATTAAATTATAAATATAATTTATTATTCGAAACAAGTCGTTGGAATCGTGTACAGAAAGACAATACCGGGAAATTCGCGACGTGGTTTGGCGGTTAATCATCTGGGTTATAATAAGAACAGATATATGTGCAATCTTAAGTCGTGTTTTTGTTGTTGTTGTACCGTCTAACATCCTTATTATGCTACCGGCTACTAGTTACACAGGTTTTAATACTTTTCTTATTGTGTATACTCGTACTTGTTTGTCTAACTTCTCTATATGATTTCACTTAAGAAGAAAATTAACTTACATTAACCTCTTTTTCTAGTTAACTGATAATTTGCTTTGTAAATTTAACTACTAATGATAACTAATTAAAGAACATCAGGTTTTTTTTTTTTGTAATTATTATATTTTTATTAAAAAAATTAATTAATTGTAAGATAAGTAAAACTTTTCAGTTATTTATATTTAAAATGCATAGAGTATTGTATTTTACCGCAGAAATTTACAAGGAAGCTTGTACATGGGAATGTGAAAACATATATTTGTAGCGTATGAAAATAGCACTGCCTGACCGAGATTCGAACCCGGAACCTCCAGATAAAAGGACGAGACGCTACCACTCTACCAAGTAGTTCGGCAAATTTACATATATATATATATACAATTTAAAAATTTTAATTTACACTTATAATGATGGTAAATCAAACATCATAATCGTATTTCTTAATTAAACTGTACAAAAATTATTTAAACAATCAGTATCGGCTATGAATGAAAAATTGAAATTTATAAAATAAAACTAAGTAATATGGATTAAAAATATCAATTTAATATAATATATTTAAAGAAATGGTTTTTATATACAGTGTGAACAAAGTAACTGAGCTTAAATAAAATTAAATTTAACAAAAGTCTTCCGCCTCACATCGATCCATTTTGTGGTATTATAGTAACTCACCAGTTGGTCACTATGGGTTGGCAAGCTCACCAATTTTTAATGTAAAGTGTAGTAGGATTGTCATATATCATTTTAAAGAGCATTAAAAACAAAATTTTGACGTAAAAAAAATTTGAGATTACATCAACTCATAAAAAAAATGTGGCTATTTAATATTTTTACTTGTATGAACTAAAGGAACTACTGTGACTGCAAAAAATATCGGTTTTTGGATTTAAACGGAAATAACCATTGACTAGTTTCGGCATGACGTCTGTACGTACCTGTACGTATGTATCTCGCATAACACAAAAACGATTAGTCGCAGAGTGTTGAAATTTTGGATTTAGGACTTTTGTAACATCTAGGTGTGCACTTCCCCTTTTGATTGAAATCAAATCGACCAAAAACTTTCAAAAAAGTCCAAAATACAATTTTTTTGGATTTTGGACTTTTTCTTAAATGCGGTAATAAGCCCTCATTGAGTGCTTTTGAACCATATATCTTAAGTGGTAGTTATTATCATCGGTACCAGAGTTATAGCAAAAAACATTTTAATTAATGAAATATTTTTTATCTTACAAGTGGAAGGCACATCGATTTGAATCCGATTTCATATTCTTTCTTTTTTTAACTTTTTTTAAATTTATTGATTTATTAATAATTATTAACTTCTGATTAAAAAAATTTTACAGTCAATAATAATTCATTAATAACAATAAAATTATTTTTTAAAAATCAGAAATTGTTTGTGAAATAAAATTTCATGTACTTGCATTTGAAAAAGCTGTGTATATGTTATTTAATAGGTGTACAAGAATAACAGCTGGCCTCCATGGCGCAAGTGGCAGCGTCTCGGCCTTTCATCCGGAGGTCCCGGGTTCGATCCCGGTCAGGGATGGCATTTTCACACACGCTACAAATCATTCATCTCATCCTCTAATGTAATAGGTAACGGTGGTTCCGGAGGTTAAAAAAATCAAAAAAGGCGTACAAGGAAGTTATGGTGGTGTCCACATAACATTCTTTTTACAGCTTATTTCAAAAGCATTCTCCAGTATCTCTTAAACAACTAATCAACAATGAAACATTTTTTTTTAATTACCAAATGCTATATGTATATATATATATATATATACATAGTAGTTAGTAGTAGTTAAATATTCATCCGAATAGAATTCGTATTATAGCCGACCTCCGTGGCGCGAACGGTAGCGTCTCGGTCTTTCATCCTGAGGTCCCAGATTCGAATCCCGGTCAGGCATGGCATTTTTCACACACGCTACAATTCATTCATCTCATCCTCTGAAGATATACTTTAACGGTTGTTCCGGAGGTTAAAAAAAAATTTCGGCAAAAAGAATTCGTATTATAAGGACTTGTTACCTGCAGATTATTACAGACACTGGAAAACGTGTAGCTTTCTGTCAGCGGTTCATAGCATCTGTAACGCCAAATGGAGGAGAACTCGACAATCGGTTTCGGTCTGACGAGCCATGGTTTCACCTTGATGTATATGTGAATGGATAGAATCAGTGCATTTGGTGTACGAAAAATCCACGTCAATTGTCACGAATCTTCATTATATTCTTTCACGGCACAGTAAATAGTGACGTTGCATACAGATGGTGCAAAATTTGTAAACACTATCTGCAGATCAGCTAGAGTACACGTGGTTTCAGCAGGACAATGCTACGGCTTAAACAGCCAGCAACACTATGAGTTTCTTGGATCAATGTTTTCATTGACAAGTAATTTCGATGGGGTTGTGATCCCCTCGATCGATTTATTCTCTCTCGCCTTTTTCTTGTGGGGATACCTTAAGGATCCGCTTAACAAAACTCATTCTCACACCGTCTCCGAATTCCAAAGCGAAATTGAACGATGTGCCGCTGCACTTACCCAACAAACGTTACATGTGTTTAAGAACATGCAAGTCGTATTTAATTATGCGACTCGCATAATGGAGGCCACTTTCAACAACTATTGTAACTTACTCATTTTCCCATAAGGTTGTGTCACTTTCTGAACACTCTGTGTGTTCCACTTAATTTTCCTTCTAAGTACTGGGTCTGTGAAAGACGAAGTCCTCAGTAGCCAGGGTTGCATAACTTTCCAGGCTTAGCTGAAATATTTCTATACAAGTAATATATTTTAATTCAGGTGGAATTTTTTAATTTATAATTTGTTTCTCCAATTTATGTTTAAAAAAAGTAAGTAAATGAAAGAAGAAATTGGTAATAAATATTAATTATGCTATAAGAAATAACAGTTCTTACGAAACTGCATAAAACTAACATTTTTAAAAGTATTTATTTTAAAATTTTAAAAATCTTACGTGGACAGCATATGAAAAAAAAGGTTTTTTTTCCTTGTACGAAAATCCAAAAATAATACGATTCTAAATTATAATTCTTAATTAATATTAAATAATCAGATGTTTCACCAAATCTATTACGTATACACGTATGTAGGAGTAATAATGCCTTTTAAATTACGTACACACATTTTTAAAAGTCCATAAAATTTTATTTCACCAATAACTTCTGATTTTTAAAAGATTTTTTTTTATTGTAATTGAATTATTATTTATTGTAAAAATTTTTACAATTAAATGCAAACAACTGTTGTAGTTTTAGGTAATTCCAAATGAAACCTTAAAGTTAGTTTAAAAACACCTAAACAATTTAAAATTGCAGATTACCCATTTGAATAGAATTTTTTTTAATTTCACCTTACTGCGCTGTCGAAAAATGTATTTTTTAAAGAGTTTTCCTAGTATTATTTATTTGTTGAATAATATTTATTATTATTTTTATATACATTTTTACTTTTTAAAGGGAAAGTAAAGCGCTCAGTAAAAATTTGGTATTGGAATTTTTTCAAATGGTGTGACCTTTCAAGAAAAAAGTTACAGAAATTTCCGGAAGATAGTGTTTATTCACTCATGTTGGCTTGTATTTTTTTAGTAATATAAACGGATTACTAGCTCAACGTAAATTCTTAAAAAGTGACTCAAAACATTTCTGTACATGAAACATTGATGGTATTAAATTTTAGACAAAATTAAAGAGAGAGAGGTAGTTTTCGATATTTTTAATTTTTTACTATTTGTATAATAGTTGTAGGAAATTGAGCATTAGTACGATGAAATTACTTATTAAATTATTTCAAAATTCAATGTCTTAAGTTAATGGAGATTAGAAAGGAAGGAAGGATATTGAACATTATTTATAAACAGTATTAATCTCATATTTCGAAAAGTTGTTAATCAAAAAAGTTGAAATCTGGCAAAAATATTTGCTTATATATAAAATTTCCACATTCGATCTGATTTTTTACTCCATCGGACTAGGGACATCAGATACCAAAATTTATTTATTTATTTTTTTTTTTTAGTAAACTATAATTTTTTTGTTTGTTTTGTTGATTACCATTGCATTAAATCGAGACGAATTAATGAAGGAAATAATTACTTTAATAAATAAACTTCCAAGTCCCAAAAAAAATACAAAGGGACTAAATGTGATCCGAACTTAAAATATGAATTTTAAAAATTTTATTATTCAAGATTGAAAATCCAGCTGTATCTAATATTAATAAAGACGATATGGGAATTTTGTTTTAAACAAAAAGGGCGTCCCATGGGTTCTGGCTTAAGAATTAATAAGTTTTTTGCAATTTTTTATAATTTCTGACTTTGTTTTTTCAAGTTATTAAACACGTTAAATAAGATATTTATCGAGCAAGTGATTAAATTTAACCCAAAAATTTTTAAGAATTTTGATTCTTTTTTCTAAACATCATTTGATCAAGGAAGTAAAAATCGAACCCAAATTTTTTAGTTGAACATTTTGATTTTTTTTTACGAATGTATACATTTATAACTGCATAGCTTTAAAGCTATGCTGCAAGAAAGAAAGTATGGTAATCAGTCAAAAAATAGAGTATTGAGAATTTTCATTTATCGAAATTCCATGACCCAGGGACCCCAAAAAATAAAAATGTGGAGGTAATGTAGGAACGTATGTATGCACGTGTGTTGGTATGTATGAAGCTTAATATCTGATTGGATGAACCGATTTTCATAAAATTTTATACAAAGAAAGACTCGTGTGTATGGGTAAATTTGTTATTAAGTGTCAATATCTTCACGGGGTGGAGTAGATAGTTTCTTTGGAGTCAATTTTCTCAAATTTTGCAATCGTAGTCTCACTTAAAAACGTTTAAATCTTTAGTATATGCCTACTTACCTTACCATTTTTAAAAATGTTCCCTCTTCTCCAAAAATCGAAAAAAAACCCATCTTTTTATTTATTATATATGATTTAACCGAGGTTTTTGAATTATTAAATAAAATAACGATTTAATAAATATTGTCACGTGTTCGCGGTTCGATCAGGATATTGAAAGACTAATAAAGTAAATCTTTATTATAAATACAATTAATTACTCTAAAAACATAGAAAATAATCACAATAATAATAAAAAGCTGACAACACAGTTGACGACTTTCCCGTCACGTGGCTGTTTTCTGATGGGCGGCTTACACACACAAAACTTAATTTAAAATATTTATCATTTCATTTAAATACAGTATTTTTTGTTTATTTAATTCACTGATTCTAACTAAAGCGCGCGCATACCGTATTTTATTGGTGCGGGTATGGGGGTTCTAGAGGCCACTTTAAATAAATATTTTACTCTTAAAATATTATTCATGTATCTAATTCTATCGCTCACCTGTGACGTCACAACATATCAAAAACGATAGTAGTAGTCCTACCGCTAAGTGGAATATGGGGTATGTAAGGGAGGGTGACTAGGTTAAGACCCCACTTTGATGGGAAACAAATTTTTGAATCCAACGAGATGCAAATCGAAAAAACTGCAACAAAAATGACTCGCTACAAAGTTTCTTCCACGTTTCAAAATTATTAATATTTTTGGATTAAGGATGCAATTTAGCAAAAAAGTGTTTACACAAAAGATTTTTTTTTTATTGTTCACAAAAATATTTTGTAAAAAGAATACAACGAAAATCATCTCTTGTTCCGCCTTTTGTAACTCTTCAAAATTAATTCCATTTTTAAGAGTGAGGGGTGAGATTTAACAAAATTTTTTTTACAAAAGTTGTTTATTAATATTCACAAAATTATCTCCAAAAAAAATATAACCTTAATTATGATCTTAATCTGGAGATGATTTTTTTTCGCTCGGTATTACTTCCCCCTTGACCTTTTGAATTGAAAATTTATTAGCATCAATTCCCCTACTATAGAAATATTATACCCAAGTTTGATGAAAATTGGTTTAGTAGTTCTGGAGATATAAGACGATGTACACGCCAACAAATATACATACTTACGCACATTTTGTCGTGGAAATTTCGATGTTATTTCCTTTTCGGTTTTCATTGAATTTCATTTTTCGGTTTTTTTTGGATCCTTAGGGATCAGTTTGTCAAGATTCCGCGAAAACCGGATATGCCCAATTTTGACCGATCACCATACATTCACTTCTGTATAGCTATAGCTGCTATATAGATAGAAAAGTAAAAACAAATATAGTAATAATAAACATATGATATACAAGGTAGTAATTCAATTAAGAGCAAGATCTGTTAAAAAACAGTTAACTATAAAAACCAGAATACTGTCCAATTTACTAAAAACGTTATAATGGCCGCTAGAACCTGATATTACATTGCAAAAAGATGACACTAGTTCATACAATACAATTTTCTGTAAATATTATTAATTTTGCTGTTTACAACAGAATCATCCTCCATTTTATGACTGAGTAAAATACTGACACTTTCACTCACTACTGTTTATCAATAACTCACCGAACTCACTCACTCCTACATTCATCCGCTGTCCACAACGGAAGACATATAACGTACTTTTCACTTGTTTTTACCACACGTTTACTAATATCGCCGTCACCGGAACCACGGTCGAACTCCGGCTTTCGAAGCTACTCACTGTTACTGTTTGTTATGACGGCGATGCCGTACACGGCCTCGCAGAAATGCTCACTCTCTCCGGAACGGAACAAAACGCAAGGATGTTGGATGTTGCGCCCTTTGCTGCTATGTGATTCTACTGATCTTACGGGTATACATAAATAAAATAGCTGTAATTCTTTGTGGAAGTGTGGATTGCGTTCCGATCCCTGGGAGAGTTTTGTAGGGTTGGGACCCAGCGGTTCGAAATGCTAGTTAGCTTATCATCCGCAACGCCTCCCTTTCCGCCCAGAGTGGGCAGAAATCCCTTTGTTTTCTTACTAAGGGACGCGCTTCCTCTTGGGAAGGCATCGGAGACGATTGCGGGACCTTGAAGCATATGGCTTTCCAAAGCCAAATGTGGTTGTTTGGACCTATTCAGAGCGTTCGGCCCCGAGTCTAACCCGGTCAGGATTAGGGATGAGGATGACAGTTGGGTATCTTCCTCATCTTGTTGGCGTTGGCGTCTGTTTCCCTTTGTTTCTTCTAATAATCTCTGTTTAAATTCTGCTTGCACTTGCAAGCCAGCGGTCGGGAGGACAGACCGTCGGTTCTGGATCTTCTTTCTTCTTTTCTTCCTTTTTCTTCTTTCTTCTTCACTCCGTTTTTCTTCGTTCTTCTAAGGAAGGAAGGTGGACAGGAGTGGGGTTTGTAGTCGGGCACTACGGGAAGTCGGGGTGGTTATTTAAACTTTTTTGATTATATCTATCGCACACATCTCTGTGAAGGATGAAGGACAGTTGAGTGTGTGCACGGGGTTTTTTTCAGGGCGTCCGGGCGCCGGTAATGACAATTTTGAGAAAAATCGCCACCCTTTAAGAAAATTTGATTTAGCTCTCTTACGTCGGCGGTCTTCGGTCAAATGTTTGGGGTCGCGAGGGGGGTTTGGGAGGCCATGATCATCCGCGCTGTTCCCTTTAGTCATCTCCTCGTCCTCCTGAAACAAGAAAGAAGAAAACAGGAAGGGTTATCTGGTGGAGCCGATGAGTGTGGTGGCCCTCATCGCCCGTTGTGGCGTTCTGCGATGGCTCGCTAGACGCTGTAGACCATATCTCTCTCTTCTCTTGATAATCTCATTAATTAACCGCTTTTCTCAAGTTCTGAGAAGAACTAAGCGGCCGAGACAACAGGTTTCTTCTTTCTTCTTCGCAGGCCTTGGTATCTGAAAAACAGAAATCATGAGGTGTACCTGGTATCCTCGGTCTGGCAGAAGGCGTCTACTCCTGTGTACTTCATGTCGGTTCGACCAGAACCGTGTGCGGTCGTTTCCGACACCCTGTGGCTGGGGGTTTTCCCAGCAGAAGTCTCGGATGTGCTGGAACTCCGACGAGGCAACCCTGTTGTAGAATCTCCTCGGCTTCTCCAGCCCAACTTCGCAGACCGTCTGTAGTCCGGCGTCACTGCGTAGCGCAGAGTTCCGTACGAACCACGGGGCACCAAATATCGTCCTCAAGGCGATGTTCTGGACGATCTCCAG
>JAAAKQ030071789.1:0-34206 GCA_010016005.3 Zanna intricata | reverse complement strand
ATCTCTCCAGCCTGCAACCTACTCCATTCCCTTTCTGTCATTTTCCATGATTCTGCTCCATATAACATTATTGGCATGTAATAGGATTGGTATATCATTACTTTTGCTCTTTCTGGCACTGACTTGTCCCACAGCTCTGATAAACACTAAGTAAATACATGAGGAACAGCTTGTTATGCCAAGTTGAAGGAGACTGGAAGTATGGATTTCCTAAATATTGTCCATTATAATTTCAGAAAAGAGCTCTGATGATCACTAAGTAAATACATGAGGAAAGCTTGTTATGGCAAGTTTAAGGAGACCTGAAGTATGGATTTCCTAAATAAACATGTAATTAAAGATTGTACAACAAATGTAAAAATTTACATTTTTTTGTCAGAATTTATGTAGCCTACTTCATATGAAGATAAGATTCATATTTAGGATTGGACACTAGGAGATTTGTCTAAATAGATCATTTGATGGAGTCTATTCATAATAGTCATCATACTTTTTTTAAACCAATTTTACATTAACAGTGCTTGGACTTAGACTTATTGGAGGTTTTTTTTTAATAATAGTTCAGCTAAATGGCTTGTAATTTGATTTATGATTTTCTTCAGCTCACTGTTGCCACCAAGTGGATTGGGCATGACAAACCAACACCCTTGCCTCCTTTTGATTATTGAATGTACACCTGATATTGGTTTATAGAGGATTACAGACGTAAAAAAAGATGAGTTAATGTTACCAAAAATATTTTGGACAACACTAGGTTAAAAGTTTAATATTGTTAAGATGTGTTTTAAGAATTTAAAGGTAATGTGTAAGTTTATGACCATAATACTCATTACTGATAATATGAGGCATTTTTTTAAAGTAAGTACCTTTTTGAAATTAAAAAAAAAAACAAAGAGACTTTTCATAATTATTTTATTTTTACATGAAAGCCAGTATCTTAATTTACTTTTCTACATAGTTGTCTTCAGTATTAAGGCACTTATCATATTGAACCACAAGCTTTTGTATTTCATCGTCATTTAAGTTTGCAGCCTGATTTAACAGCCACTGCAACACGGCCGTGAGCATAATTTTTGGTACTTCAACCGTTCACTAACAATTTCATAAAGAACACGTCTTGAAACTTGAGGGAAGTCCAATGATAATGAAGAAATAATGAAGCGTCTGTTTTCTTTAATTTTTTCATCAACTTTTTTCACCAAATCGTCAGTGATCACTGAAGGTCGCCCACTACGTTCCTCATCATGAACGTTTGTTTGGCCATCCTTGAAAGCTCTAACCCATTTCCGTACCCATCCATCACTCATAATTTTTTGTCATAGACTTCACAAATCTGATGGTGAATTTCAACCAGTTTTTCACCTTTAGCACACACAGAGTGAATAACAGCACGTACTTCACAGTCCGCAGGATTCTCATTGGCAGAAGCATTATAAATACGCAAAAGTGTATGTAAACATGATCGATTTTGACCGTAATGGCATCTGTGGCTTGCCAACAGATGTAGGTACACAATGTTGGTACAACACAGGTATGCAAGACACCGACAGCAGCGCTGCATCAGGTTGATTTCTAAATGGTACTTACTTCAAAACACGTCTCGTAGATTTCACCAGATTATGGTACTATGGCGTGTGTGTGCAGGTGCGGGTGTGTGTGTGTGTGTATGTGTGTGTGTGTGTGTGGGGGGGGGTGGCCGTGTGTGATTTACTTTTATTCAGTTGTCTCATTTTATATTGTTAAATTTTTTATACAGTTGTATTAATTTTATAGTTAGAGTAAGTAACTTATTTAAATATTTTTTACTAGTTTAGTTGTTATAAGAACATGGAGAATTTTTGCATTACTGTTTATATTTGCCCAAAAGATTACATTTGTTATTTATGTTTTGTTGTATTGGTAATAGGTTCATTTTAGTTTACTTAAGGTGTGCAGAAAGTACAACACAAAACATTTGTAAGTCTATAATGCAGAAGTAATATTTTCTTTAAATATAGTTATTTTCTTCTACTAATCTGATGATTTCATTAACATTCAACTATTTCATGAGGAAATAGCTGCTATCAGGGGAAAAATACTTGTAAAAAAAGCTTACTTATTGCACATAACAAATCACATCACATTAAGTGAATCAAATAAGCAGTTGTAGTATTAATCTGCTGATATTTGAAAGGCAGATGTAAGAATGATTCCTTGATCTATTAAAATTCAATGTATTCAAATTTTGCTTTTGTACGTGTTGGTTCTGGAACGGACTTCTTTTCAATACAATTAATATTTATACTACTCTCCTTATTTAAAATATAAAAGAATATATTTAAAAAAGTATTTTATTTATAAATTTCTTGAAAACATTGTTCTGCTGTTATATTTTTATAAAATAATTAAAAGTAATTAATAAATGATATATCCACTTTACCAGCAAATAAGTATTAATTCTTTGAGATCTTTCTGTTTTTCAAACCATCATCAGGAATTAAAATTAAGTATTCTAATTAAGTGAAAAGTTAAAGTATGTACAGTTTGCATTTTAACAGTACACTAAAGAGAATATAAAGATACTGTAGTGGATTTAAATGTAATTAAGAGAAAAAACCATGTTATCAGAAATTATATTTTAGTTATTTCTTTGTGTTTGTATTTAGTACGTGACTAAATAATTTATCTTCTTTAAAAAATTTCTGTTCATTAATTACATTTTTTTGGTTACTATTTATATATTTATATAATTAAAAAAATTTTCTTTTAAATTGCACCTTATTATCATCATTTTATTTTAAAGATTTATAAGCAAAACTATAATACAAAATAAATATTATTTCCTCTGAATAATATGTATAATATTTCTTTTTACAGTTGCAAAATATTTGGTTTAAAAACTTTTTTTACTTTTACTCTTATGACTAATACTTTCAAAACATCATCATGCTGTATTTTGCCTGTTGGCTGGTTCCTGACAACGCTGTTATTTCAATCTGTTTCTTCTGTCTTTCAAAATAAAACAAAAGAGATAAACAATAAGGAAGGGGATTTTCTGTGCTGTTTTCATGTATTTGAAAGAAGGTTTATGGTAAATAGCTAAAATGAAATAAATTGAAACATATATAATAATTACAAACAGACATTTTATATTTATGACTGTTCAGCTATCATTTTTTTTTAATGCTTCATTTAAAAAAATAAATATCGGAAACTGACTTCTTGGGTTGTTATATGTTGCTTAAAATAAACAAAAATCATATAACAAAAACCTTCAGCTGATTTTAAAATCAATATTTAAAAAAATATATATATATTAAAATAGATTATTTTAATAGACAAGTTAATTTTATGTCAAGTGTTTTGGTTATATATACAACTAAAGATAGAATTTTAATTAAGGTCTGTACAGTCTAATCTTCATTTATTTAAAAAATCCAAATTTCAAAAGTGATGCAGAGGTTGCACTTTTTTTGTATCAACTGCACTATTCCATCTCTATTAAACTGTAGACTTCTTGACCAGACATTACTTCATGAGTAATGTATGTTCGAAGGTCTGTTAAATGGGTCTATGACTAAAAGCCAATTTGTTTTACAAAATTATAAAAATGATAAGACTTAACAGACTTATAAACAATATAAAAATAAATTGGGTTGAGCATGATAAATTCAGATAGCCTTTTTTATAGTGCTTCCTGTACAATTTCTTTATTGATCTATTAATTTAAAGGAATCCATACTAACTATCTTAAACTTTGCTATCTACCTGTTGTTGGTAAGGTGATAGTTGTCTGTAATCGCATTTGCATTTGACCAGTTTGGTGTCATGGAACTATACATTATATTAAAATCATTTCTGGAAATATGTCTTTATATTCATGTAACAGTTTTCTATATTTTGTCAAAACATATTCAACTTTTTTCATTTTTTTTTTTTTTCAATGTAGATATTGTTTTTCCTTAAGAGAGAAGTATCTTAAAAATAAGTTGTATTACACTTTAAACATAGGCTATCCAAATCTTTAATCAACTAATTTATTACAAGTTATGCGCAATTACACTTGTAATATAAAGAACTCAAATCCCCTATTTGTAACATTCTTACATTTGTTACTCATCTTTCTTTAAATAATTTTATTGAAACATAATCTTGTAATTTACAGTAAAATATTAGCAATATCCTAAAAATATATGGATGAAACTGACATACATGCAAAATATTCAGTGAATTTCCTTTGGGTGTCTTATTAATTAGGGTTTTATTTTAAAATATTGGAAGAGTGTAAAAGTGATGAATTTGTATAATAGATTAATATAAATGTATATTTTGAATTTAAATGATAAGGTTGTATATATCTATAAGAATTACTTTAAAGGCTCTGTTCAGTAAATTCACTATTTATTAATAGGTAATTATTAATTTTCAATGTTGCCACTGGATCCCAGCAGCAGGTAAGAATTTTAATTAATTTGTTATACTTAGCAACCATTTTTTGTCTTAAAATATTATTTTATTATCTTAGTTATAATTTATTGTTTTTTATGATGCAATATATATCTTATTAGAGTAATATTGTAGAAACATAGAAGTGATTTTAATCCTTTGGTCATTGTAGCCGGTTTGCAACACAATGTTAAAAATGTGTTTTTCATGCACATACCATTTTTTATATCATTAGATTATGGATATCCAAATTTCACAACAAACTTCTTTAAAAAGGATGTAAGTTAAAGAAAAAACCTATAAAGAAACTAGAAAATAAACCTGTTAAATACTGCCTTGTTAAGGAATAGAGGCTAGATTTGTAAGAGAATTAAGCTGCTGTGTGGAGTTGCCTTGTTACAATGTACCAAGTGTAACCAATGCTCTCTGAAAAGTGAAAGTGCAGATATTTTTCTCCCTAACAATTAACCAATTGAACTAATTTTCTTTCCCTACTGGTTTTCTTGAATATTCATCAGAAGAAAATTTAATATGAGCGCCGTTCGGAAAGTAACCTCTGTTTGGCTATAGAAAAAGTATTATCCATTTGGCTTAGATAAAGTATTATATATGACCTAAAACTACAGCTTTTAACTATTTTTCAACATAGTCGCGTTTTAAATACGAACATTTGTCATAGCGTTCCATTAATTTACAAATACCATCTTCATAAAATTCAGCCGCTTAGGTACCTAGCCAACCTTTCAAGGCATTTTGAAGTTTGACATCGAAGTGTTGCGATGTAAGCCATTTCTTCATGTGAGTGAAGAAAATTAAGATCACTCTGCGCCAAGTCCAGGCAGCAAGATGATAAAAAATGTCCTGTTGGAATTTATTCAGAATTTCTTGAGTTTTTTAGCACTGTGAGGATGGGGGTTGTTGTGCAAAAAAAAACAACACTGCATGACAGTTGACTGCAATGTTTGTTCTGAATGGCTCTAAGTTTCAAAGTGGACTGCTGAAGTAGTTGTTTACATTGCAGCATTTCAATAACAATAAACTTCAAAATGCTGTGAATGGTTTGGCTAAGTACCCAGGTGGCTGAATTTTATGAAGAAGGTAAATATAAAGTAGTGAAATGTTATGACAAATGTTTGAGTGTAAATAGTAACTACTTTGAAAAATAGTTGAAAGCTGGTGTTAAGTTGTATATAATAAAATATTTTTATTTATGCAGGGTTTTTACTTTCCAAACTGCCTTCATATCATGCCGTGGATCATCATTATGCAAAAAAATTATTTTGCAGTGATGATTCCAAAAAATAAAATCTTCTATTTCTTTATTTAAAAAAAAAAATAAATAAAATAAATAAATTACCCAAATAATTTATATTGAAAAAATTTATAATAGAATCATCTGAAAGAAGAATTTTGCTCTTTAAAATATTAAAAAGGGATCTTTGAAATTGGTCTATATGGTAAACATAAACGTACATAAGAAAACAAAAGTAATGGATCGAATTGAGAATCTCTTTCTTTTATCGAAATCTGTTATTAAAAATTAAATTAATTTTAGAGATTTTCTCTACTGAAAAACATCTAAGATTCTCTATAAATTGTATGTTATTTATTTTTTAAACAACAAAATCATAAAAATAAGAATTCATTCTCATTTGTAGTTATATGATTTAATGAATGATTAATGAAGAATTAATAGTTCTTATATAATTTTTTAATTATTATAGTTTCTTAGAAATGAAAATAGAACAATTTATGAACAGAGAGTGTAAATCATTAAGAGCTAAAAAGTAAATTTTATATTATTTTAGAGGATTATTAACTTTGAATAATTTATGATCACCTGTATTTATAAATAAGACAACTGATGGTATCTAAATAAAATACTAAATAACCAACAAATAATCAAAACTATTAATGTTTATAACCATCCTTAACTGGTGTAAAAGGTATCAAAATATGTGCACCGTTCTGGGGAGTGAACATTTTTCTAATAAGTAATGTTATCTATTATTGAAGAGAATTGAAATATTTGGTAATATTGAACTAATTATCATAGCAAAATGAAAGTGCACATATATATCACTGGTGATATAAATTTTCCTGGATATAAACGAATGGTTGTACTGAACAAAGGATATTTATTCATTTTTAAATAAACTCCTTTAAGGGATAAGTGTGTTTTTTCATTATCATACATCTTTTTTAATATATTTAAGCTGTAGTTAATACATATTTTCTTGCTGCAAAAAATTCACTTAATAGATGAATTAACTAATGTTAAAAAAGGGTAAAACATTGAATTATTCTTCGCAAAAGGACATAACATTGCAAATAGCATGGATAGAATTCTCATCAACGATTATAACAGCGTATTTTTGCCCGTAGTAGAAAATTTATAAGCGTTTCGTAAATGTAAAATTCTGTGAAATAATAAAATTAATTTCGTTTGTAAAAAAATCCAGCTGTATTGTTTTGAAGCATCTTAATATAAAATGCTAAGTTTGTCATCATTATTAAAACATTTATTATGCATATATATATATATTCGTAAAATACATCAGAAATTTAGGGAGCTGCAAGAGATGCAGCTCCCTAAAAAAAAAGTCAGATTAAGTTCCCAAGATATGAAAATGTAGTATTAAATTATTGTTTGATATATAATGTCGAATTATGTATAATAAATTATAAATTTTAACTGTATCGTGTATTTATATCTATCAATGGACAGCTTCTGCTAAAAACAATAGTTATGTATTGTTAAAAAAAATTACGATATTATTCTCCTCTATCAAACCAGAAAACAGAAGCTTTTTTCTGCAACTCAACCCAGTACTTTGCTTACAAAAAAGAGCTCTTAGGCTGTTTCATTTGCCATTTTTAATAAATTACCAGTCTATTTAAAATATTTTCCCACCAATTTATTTAAAATAAGATACAAAAATTTTCTTTTGTAATATTAATTGAGTTAATAATGCTAATCAAATTTTGTATTTAGTATCTTTCCATATTTTATTTGGTATCATTTTATATATTTTATTAATATGGACTAAAAACACTTATTTTTTATTTTACGATTGCATATTTTGTGACCCTCCTCTATTTAGGATATTACCATGATTTCCTTTGATTTGTCCAGATAAATTCTGGGCATTTTCTTTTATATCCGTGGAATAGGGCAACTAATCATTCCTAACATGTTCTGTATAATAATATTATTATTATGTACTTGTCAGAATAAAAATACTTTTATATGGATTTGAAAACTAGATGGTAGATACTGATGTTCTTTAGTGGTTGGGTTTCAATTAATCATACATCTCAAGAACAGTTGACTTGAGACTGTACAAGATTACACTTCATTTACATTCATACATTTCATTGTCATTAGTCCTCTGAAGTAATACCTTACGGTGGTTCCAGAGACTGAACAGAAAAAAAAAAATGTTGTTACTTATATTCTTTTCAGCGATAAAAATAAAAGTATCCTTTGTTCATTGATACTAGATTCAAGCTGCATGATTGCAGCTTGAAGTGTTGCTATGGTCATTAGCTACTGACGCCAAATGATAAATTTAAAGGATTCAATTTACCATTAATTATAATATAACTGTAATAACTTATTTAACAAATTATAATTGTAATGACTTATTTTACAAATGATTGGTCTTACCCATGCATTTTCAAAGTTACTATGTAGCAATCTAAAATAAAGTGTTTATCTTATTTCTAATTTGAAAGGAGGGTTGTCGCTTAGTTTATATATATTTTCTAGTCAGTTAATATTTTCAGTTGGTTTGTTCAATTGCTTAACTACGTGTGAGTAAGTAATATGTGCAAATACACTAATATGGTAGGATGTTAGTTCTGTTTCCAAAAAGTGCTAGTCTATTTTCTGTAAAATAATGCACTTAAACTTAATTTCTAGAATAAAATTTAAGTAGAAGCTCTTAAATTGTGGTAAATATGTGTAGTTTTGAAGAATGGAAGCAGTGTAGTTAGATAAGTTTTTCTATACCGATGATCTTAAATTTCAAATGTGGTTTATATTTCATAATTGTCTGAGTGTAATTAATATCACATTCTGATATCAGTATTGAATGTAAGTCTAATTATTGGCTAAATTTACGAAAACTTTCAAAAGTCATAAAATTAATTTAATATGAAGATGTGTTGTGTGTTTAAAATGTTATTTCTCAGCGTGCTTTTTGCAAATTTTCAAGAATTTCCTTTCCTGTTTGCTTGAGATTTTCTTTATTTAAATTTTCTTTCTTTTCCGTTTTCATAGATTAGATTTTTATTACCTGTATTTACCCTATTTGTATAATGATTTTAACTGTATTTTATTTTTGGGTGACATTTTAGTAGAATATAATTTATGTGAGTGGTGGTTCTGGATACAGTATGAAAGTAATGAAAGTATTGAAGAGCAACTATTTTAAATCATTTGACTGAACTAAGTTTCATTTCTTAGCACAAACTGCACTTTTATCCAGTTGTTACTTTTACTTATTACTGAATATAATATTATAATTTTGAATTTATATTGTTGTTGTTTGTCCATTTTCTAGATTGCATTGTCTGTTAGAAAAGCCCCAGAAGATTATGCCCCGTTAGCAGAAGGTGCTGAAGCGCATTGGGAAGTTGTTGAAAGATTACTTTTTCTATATGCCAAATTAAACCCTGGCCAAGGCTATGTTCAAGGAATGAATGAAATTATTGGACCAATTTATCACGCGTTTGCATGTGATCCTGCTTCTGAATGGAAAGGTAATTGATATTTTTCATTGAATTATATTTTTGGATCTATCCAGTCGTCTATAAAGAAATGAATATCTATGCAATACAAATGTAAAGAGTTATTGAATTATGATTATACTCTTATTATTTATTAATTAATGTAAGAAATATCAATTTTAGAGCTGTTACATGTCCATATATTTGTTGTTTTGTTCATTAGCTATTTATCTTTTTGTTTTACTGTATTATTGCTATCTTTGTACTACTTGTTAGTTTATTAGTGTAAACACTTTGATTTTTTGAACTCCATTGCAGTATTGAAGTACATGAAAGATGAGTGTAATGATTTTAACTCAAAACAGGATGTTTCTGTCAAGACAGGGTTCTTCCTCTCTGGATCTAAATTGCCATTCCGTAAAATTTTGTTAATTTTTTATTGGTCAAAAGTAAAATTTAACAAAACAAGCTAAAAATTAATAGTCAAGATAGTCTGAAAAGATAGATTCAAGATAGTCTGACTGAGTTATTTGTTAGAAGTATTTGTGTACTTTATGTTAAATGGTAATAGAATGATTGGTGGCTACAGATTAGTTGTTGAAATAATTGAAAGTATCTTCTAATGCAGAAAAAATAGTGCTGGGCGATTGCTACCTTAGAGGTGATTGTTCAGGACCATTTGTAGAAAGAATTAGTGTTTTTTAATTACAATAGAAAACAGACCCATCAAAATGCTTCTGCTAATGATTCAGTAGCATATCAGATCAGGGACCATGATTATATGGAAATAAATTGCATTTCCAATTAATTAAGAACGTATAGGGAAATTCAAAATTTACACTGCAGTTACATTTGAATCATGAACTACATGGAAAATTTTGTCAACTCTTTAACTGGTGATAATACACAAAAAGCATGTGGAGACTAGTTAAATACTACAATAAAGTGAAGTGTGGCATAAGGAGAGGACTCATAGACTTATATTTGACTGAGTTTATGTGACAGCACCATCACCACAATGATGATTTATTTGACCAGTTATTGGCAGCCAGGAGCACTTTGGCTGCCGCAGTAAAGGTAAGGAGGTGATAACTTATTAATGTTTGATTTCTACATTATGAAATAAGATCTAAGTTGTAAAAATACAAAGTAAAAGTAATTCATTTCTGGACAGGTAACTAGATAGATCCTTCTTTTTTTTATTTACCTTTTAGTGTTTTATTGTAGTTTTATGTTTGGTAAATACATTTGTATTTTATTTTGAGATTATACTGTTTTACAATAGGCCATAAGCATATTTGCAATTTCTGCTTTGAATAAGACATGTCAGTTAACCCCAGCATCATTGTATATTTGAAATATTTGCCTTTATGTTGTTAGAAAGTTTCTATTTTTAATTCTATTCCTCACTATGTTATTACTTGGGAACTGTAAGTTTCCACTGCTCAGCACACTCAATATGTTCAAAACTACTGAACATCATTATTCCTGTTTGTGTTATACTTTGATGATAAGCTTATTCCTTTTATTCAAATATTTGTATTTTATAAAGTAATATCTCTCTCTCTCTCTCTCTCTCTCTCTCTCTCGCGCGCGCGCGCGCGCGTGTGTGTGTGTAACAGATTGCTTCAAAATGAAAATTTCTCTTAAAAGAGAAACTGAATGCTCCTTTCATAATTCCTATCCAAGTTTCATACAACAATCCTTGATTATTTAATTCCTTCACCAGTTTCAATGTGTTAGTTACTCACTTTCCATATATTAACAATATTCTGTTGGTTAAAGTTTACGACAGTTGTTTAAAAGTAGCATTGTTGAGTTTCTGATTGTATTGAATTGCATAATTTTTTAATTGTGTAGATGTATTTGTTTAGTTACATTCTGTCAGTGTGTTTACAGAATGTATGATTTGTCAAAATAAATTATTGCTACTTTTGAGTTTTACAAAGTGATTATTGATTATTTTAGTTATGAATTAGTGTTATGAAAATTATGGATCCATTGTCTACTTAGTTTTCAGTCTAAAAACAATGAAACAATGATGTGAATGCAATTTCTACAATTAATAAGGTTATGTATAGATATTATTGTAATTATTAATGCATGTATAGTAATATGTAAAATTTATTGGATATATTATTTTATTTTTTTTATCAATCTTTCATCTTATTTGTTAATAAAATAATATGTAATTTTATTTAATTGATGTTACTTTTTTTTATACATTTATAAATAACAGAGCATGCTGAAGCAGATTGTTTCTTTGCATTTACAAATCTGATGGGAGAAATTAGAGATTTTTTTATTAAATCATTAGATGAAGCAGAAAGCGGCATAAATAGATTAATGAATCGTTTAAGTGAACAGTTAAAAAATAATGATTTTGTTATATATTCACGCCTTCAACAACAAGAGCTTTATCCACAATATTATAGTTTTAGGTATGTATTTACTGTCTGGTTCGGTTGATAGTGTAAAATTTTATCATTACATATGTTTATAAAAGTTGTGTAGTAATTCATAAAATTTGTATTTGAATCCGTTCTGTACTTAAAAATAGGTAAATATATTTTGATTATTACCCTCAAATTACATTATTCAGCATTCATTGACATTATTCAGCAGAATAATGTCTTCTGCTGAAGACATTATTTCTATACATTATTGTATGAGTGCCTTAACTAGTACACTAGTTATCTCTTGTCGCAGAATGGCTTTCATGACAGTGGAACCCCAACATATTTGGTGGCCCTGAAAAGGGCTGTTTTTTGTGTCCAAATGGCTTCGGTGGCTCGTTGTTTATAATCTCAATAGCCCTGAGAAGGACTGTTGTTGCTAATCTCCTCATAATGCCCTGAGAAGGTCAGTTGTTGTTGTTGCTAATCTCTTTTTGGTTAGCTCTTAGAAGAGCTGTTGGAGCTGGGAGATGGTCTCCAGCGACTTGGTTGACTTGGTTGCAGTTGGGTGTTGCGGTTCGACCGTCGAAGTCTGACCGGGCTTTCCCTCAGCGGCAGTTGGGTTCCCACTACAGTTTGGTAGTGGAGATCCCTGAGCCCCGCAGCGTCGGTCATTGATCACCGGCGCGGCCGAGGTGGTTCTCCCTGAGCGATCCCATGCTGGGCCAGCTCTCAAAGCTGCGTTCGCTGGCCAGGGCGATAGAAGCCCGGCGAGCTGGAGCGGGAATGTAGCGTCTGCATCCAGTGACTCCCTTGGCGGACCAGCCAGGCCTGCTGCTCCGGCGGTGTGGTCCAGCGTTGAGTCGGCTAGGACACTCCTTCGGTCTTATACCATCTTCTTCTTCTTCTCCAAGGTCTTCTCTAGGTGGTGGCTGATGTTAGAATGAAGTTTCACGCTAGGGAGCCTTCATTTATTAGAGCCCGCAGTGGTGGGGTAGTGTTACCATGGCGACGGATAGATGCGCGAGCAGATGCCATGTGGTGGGGGTGCATGCCTATTCATGCACTTTGTACACTGTACTGCCCCAGCTGACTTTCTCATCCTTGTGCCTCGCTGAGTTAAAGGCGCGTCGTAACACTCTGTACTCTGCAATTACATTAAACTTGCTTATTTAAGTATTTTATTTGAGGTAGTATTTATTTATAGTTATTTTTTAATACAAATATTTCTATTTATTTAGTAACTAGCTAAATTCTTACTAGTAACTAGCAATCAAAAGCGATATTTTATTGTAGTTTATAAATCACTTTTCAAGTATTGTATGCTAATTATTATATTTTGTTGTTTCTTAATGTACATAATCGATTTTATTCAAGCGAATGAATATTTACTGATAATAATATAGTACAAATACTATTATAAAAAAAAAAAAAAAAAAAAATGGAACCAAAATGAAAATGTGCCGAAAAGTAAGAAATAATTTCATCCAAATACTATACATTAATTTCTTGGAAAATTTTTTGAATCGGTATCTGAATTTCTTGATGTAATATAAATTTGTTCTGTAATATTACTTTTGTATACTTCATAAAAACCAATATTGATATTACATCACTGGAATTCATATTTACGTGCTTTGGTTGCTTTTCTGTTTGCAATTATTACTTCTTTTTATATACGCCTTCTGAAGGTTTATTCAAGTACCATATAAGTATGATCCAAGTGTTTTGATGCCAATTCAAAAAAATAAGACATTTTTTAAGTAAATAAATAGACAAAATCATTTCTTACTTTTTAGCGCATTTTGATATCTGTTCCAATTTTATTTTTTAAATATTATAATTTTCTGAATAAATGATATGGAATCCATTGATTTATTAAATAAAATGCATTTTGATGAAGTTACAACTGGCCAAATGGAAATGCTTTGTGAAAGAAGGAGGGTACCTTTAACAGACAAATTTGCAGATGGGAGTGATGTAAGAATATTCCGTACTGTTGAATTAGTTGATGAATATAATTGTAGTATCACTGATATGATATCAAAACCAAATAGTTTATTATGTTATTAATCTACTGAAGAATAATGAAAAGCTGCCACATATGGTACCTTGGAAACGACAAGAAAGACAACCTTGGAAATGACAAGAACGTTACAGACCCGGTTCTCCTATTCCTGCGACATGCAAGTATTTTTAATAAAATTTACATTATACATATTTTTTCTATTATCCTTTAACGGGTCTTTTATACCCCTTATGAAATTCTTAATAATGCTCTATATTTTAGTTTTATTTTATTTCATTTTATTTTTTGATTGTGATTGTGATATTAGTTCTAAGATTTACAGGTTATTAGTTTTAAATTTTAGATAGTTTTCACCTGTAATATTAGCTTTAGTTTTAGTTTAATTTTTATGGTCTTTGTCTTATAATTACAGATGGTTAACTCTTCTACTGTCTCAGGAATTTCCTTTACCTGATGTACTTCGTATTTGGGATTCATTATTTTCAGATCCTGATAGATTCTCATTCCTAATACATATTTGTTGTGCAATGATTATGTAAGTTATTCTCATGTGAATTTATTATAAAAATAAAAAAAATATATATATATTAATTAAAGTACAGTTTAGTGCCAATTATCTTTTATAATTTGGGATAAATATTTTCTGGATAATTGAAATCACAGATAATGCAGTGCGCATTTAACTACATGAAAACTATCATGCCCATGTATATTTATGCTTTTGTATTATGTAAGGCCTGTTAAAATAATAAGTATGTCAGGTAAAAACTAAATTCATTTCTATTCACTATTTACAGTAAAACTATACTTATAAAATCACATTCATATAGTGTACAATACTACTTGCTAAAGAATTATTTTTTTATAATCTGTGATTCTAATTTTTTTTTTTATGCAATAATTTTTTTCTTTTATTTCTCTGATTTATCGTCCAATTTCTAAAATGTTGTAATCTGTGTCATTTTGATTTTCATATAAGTAACTTTTCATCTCTGATTAATGCTTCCTTGCTGTTGACAACACAAATCATCTTGGTAGTCATCATATCACCATCAATATTGTAATGATTGTGAGATGTGTTGGGCTTAGGCTTTGGCTCTTTAGTGCTATCAATTAATTCAACATCACTAACTTTCTCATAGCCTTAAATACATGTATTCACAATTAACCATTGTTGAATATCTTTTTCAACTTTTTTACATCCCATATTTTTTAGTGACTGTAACACTTCAGTAACAATAATTTCATTGCTCTTGAAATTCTTCTATTCTTCTTCTTTAACACTGTCATTTTCTAAATTTGGAAATATCTTTTCAAATTACTTTTTTACTTATGTTGAAATTTGTGCTATTTCCAACCTGATCCCAGGTAGCATATTCTTTTTATTGATATTGATTTCAAAAATTGTATTGCATTTCTAATTTCTTGTCTAAGTCCAACATTAGATTTTTTTATGCATAATCATCCTATGCCTCAGTTACATTCTGATCCATTGGTTGAATCAGAGTTGCAACATTCAGAGGAAGGTAAATCACTTCAAAATCCCTGTTTTCTGTTAAGTGTTTCTGGCAGTGGATAACATGAACATTGTCTAAAATGAGCATTGCTTTTTGAGATAGACCTCAAAAAGTTTTTTTTACTTGTGGAATGAATCTACCCTTGAACCACAATTCAAGAATATCTTTAGTAATCTGTGAGGATGGAAAATTATAATGGTCTACTGGAAGACGTTTTCTGCTTTTCAATTTCTAGGCAATCTAGATTTATCCACCACCGCTAACTTTAATTTGTCTTCTTCCAAAACATTTGCACAACATAAAATTGTAATTCTGCCCTTGCTGATCTTGTGGCTTGGTGGAGTTCTTTCTTTTGCAGATGCCAGTGTTTGAGCAAGCTCTACAAGAAAGCCCAGTTTCATCTTATATATTTGTATGGGAACTAAAGCTTTTACTGTAATAATCTGATAATTCGCCATGTTGCCTCCATTGAACTAAGTTGCTGTCCTGAATATTTAATTGTTTTATACCATGACAATTTTTAAACCATTTTAACCAATTGAACGAAAATTTTAATGTCTTACGCAACTTATAGTTTATCAGAAAAATATTGGGCTTGATAATGGAGTTTTTTCTGCCCTATCTTAGAAAAATAACGTCACTATTACACCTTTGAGTGATTTTCTTTGAGAAGGTTCAGCAAATAAAGCAAAATTTGAGAATATTTGCAATATCTGAGAATATCCTTCTCAAATTCTCAAATATTTCTCAACTAGTTGCAAATTGTTACAACCAAGACCGTTGTTTAACTGTGACTTTTTCAGTTAATTGCCCAATTCCAAACTCATTTGCAAGCAATGTAACATGTTTGCCATTTTCATGTTGTTTAATTTTCTTTAAGTCTGTCTCAACAGTTAAAACAATTTGCTTTCTCTTATTTTACATATGCGATTTATGTGCTCTGCATTAAAAAAAAAAACTCGCCAGACTATTCAATAAGTAGAATGCACAGTAGCATGATATATAACGTAAAAATATAACTGTATTGAACTCTATTCTAAGGTAAATTAAATTCAAAGACAATAGTACTGAAATGTATATAGATTTCAAAACTATTGCTTTTGATACATTGATTTATAAGGACACAGTACGAGGCATAGAATGTTGCAATGTGGCCCTGCTGTATAGCCTACAAGTTACGTGGACAATGTCTATACAATTGTATGGGTTGTTGTAACCTAAAGGTTGTATAGGTTAGTTCAAGGTTATGACAACACAGACGATAGTGTGGGCATTTTATTGTTAAGTACTATATAGTGTGTGGAACAGGTGTGAAAAATTATAACTATTCAGTACTGTATTATAGCAGATATGCAGAAAAACACCTCCTTGCAAGGATATTTCTCTAATTAAATCTGTTTCCCCACATTCTCATTTTCTTATTCACAAGAATATACACATCACCAAGTTTAATTCAAAAGCACCATGAGATTAAATCAATCTTTTGAATTATCGTGCAGGGTAGACAGCATATTCAGAAAGACAGAATCGTATAAATACAAGAATAAAACTGTAATTTTACACATGATTTAAAATTTCATTGGTACAAAATTTAGATCTCCTAAAAACTTTTATTCGATCTTCAAGACACTACTTTTATAACACATTTCAACAGTTATGAGACAAAAAGTTTTTTTTTAATTTAAATTTGTAAGATGTATTTATTTTTATTTATTGGATCTTGTAAGTAAACAAAATTGTCTCTTCTAATTGGAAGAACAGTCCTGAAAGGTCTCAAAATATTCCTGTATAGTTAAAAAGAGACTATTCTTGTTTTTCAATGTTTGCCTTCAGAGCGCTGTTTTTTATTGAAGAAATAATGTAACAGTGAATGTAACATTTATATGCTATATTGAAAGTACCCTTTTGCTTGCTGAATACAATGTTTAGGAATACAATGTATAGGAAGTTGTTTCAGTTAGATAGCTGCAAAAGCCATACGATATATAGTAGTGTTCCAGATTTAAATTTGTGTTTTAAGAAAACATTTTTTTTGAACACCAAAGACCCAGACTAAACTATTCATTTTTTAAATGGCTGTTGAAATCTTATGAGGGCTTTTAAACTACCCTCAAACAATAAAGGTGTGAAGAAAAACAACATTAAAGAGAAAATCATAGCCTAGGATACATCACTCAATTTGTACAATCATAGGTACAAAATTACTATAAAGAGTTGTACAATGTACATGAACTTATTATTGTCAAAATTGATGACTGTTAACCTAATGTAATTTTTTTTAATTAGTTCTTTATTTCTTCATCTTTACTTAGCACACAGTCTTTGATCAAACGTGTCAAAAGTTATTGTATTACTTGTCATTTTTAGAATAATTAATTTTATTGCAAGTGCTTTATTGTTATTTTTATTATTAAGCTATTGCTTATACTTTGATATAGCTGTGCTTACTTTTATTTCAGATTACTTCATGAGCAGTTGTTAACTGGAGATTTTCCTGCTAATGTTAAACTTCTCCAGGTAAATTAATTTACTTAATTTTTAATAACAGTACTGAAAAATGTAGTATGTAGTGATATAATTTATATGACATGAAGAAATTTTGTGGGTTTATTTATATTGTTTTCATGTTTAATTAATTTATTGTTACATAAACCAAAAAAAAAAGGAACAGGTAATAAAATTACTGATGTCTGATTCTGATAACATCCGGAAACTTTATTATATTTTTAATGTTGTTAATAAAAAGTGTAGGAAATTGTATTCTAAATCTTATTTTCTTTATTTAGTTTTAATATTATTTATTTTAAAGAAATTTAAGATAAGAATATAAAAATTATGAAAACTTGAAAATATTACTTGTGGTTTATAAATCATGCTTCCGTGAGACAATACACTTAGCATTGTATTGATATTTTTGGGATATTGTATAGTTAAAGAAATATGTATATATATATATATATATATATATATATATATATATATATATACAGTGACATTTTCCAATAGTGGACACCTTTAGATTCCTGGTGGTTTTATAGTGGTATTAATGGATAAAATACTTCTCAACAATGGATTTTCTAAATAATGGATGTGGACATTGAATTACCTATAAAAACTATTCAGTCAGTTATGAAAAACGAACAGCATGAATAAAAATTGTAATTTTCCTTGTTTTATTTTATACTCAGTGCGACTAACTTGTTTATCTGTTGTTAATTGCATCACTTCCTCTTGCCTAGACGTTGATGTTATGACAATTCATGATCCTTTATGATTTGTCATCAGCTGCTGCACAAGTGTATGCTGTACATTGAACATGTGTAATATGTTTGTTACAGTATAGTAATGAATTTTTTCTTATAGTATATTACTTTTTCTATATGAATATTTACTGTAGGTTCAATTTTTTATATTTTATAAAAATCATTACAACTTATGATATCTCTCAAAATTGTAAACTTTGACACAAAAGGTATGCGTGATATGGTAAAACGTTTTGAGTCAGGAAAACTCAGAAAAGCGATACCTTAAAAGGCAAACTTGGTATCCTAAAGTCACGGACTAAAAATGATAATCGCCTAAGCAAATGTGCACTTCATAAAATGCCAGGCTTAACAGTTTACAGTTTGATCTATAAGTGATTTTGAAGGACTCGTACTAGTAACATTCTGGTGTCTAGAACTTGGATATGTGAGAAGTCCTAGAAATTGCTAAAGAATTCTGTTACAATGAGTTTAAAGCAACATATTGGTTAGGTAGATTTAGAGTTGAACATAACATTTCATATATGATAAAATAAATATAATTTGTATATTAGTACAGAGGAACATGATTGATTCTTAAAAGAATTGACTTCAGAAAAATTATATATATATATATAAAAATGTAATTTTCTCTTTTATTTATTGGTATCAAAACAGCTAAGGTTATGAGCTAGATTTATTTTTATCCAAAATAGTAAATTTACAACTAAATTGTTTTTCTAAGCCCTTTCTTGAAAATCATGCTGCGTTGCCTGCAGAAAAATGATCATAAATTTCTTTAATAGCATGATACCAATCATGCTATGCAAGTTTTAATTTCTGAGGTTCAAATCCTAATAAAAGCTAGTTATTTTTATTACTTTTATGTGTATTTGAATACTAGACACCATTATATGGTGGGATTTAATTAACTACACTTCCCAGGACTAGTCGGCCTAAGCCTGTAAAAGGCTACATTTCATTTACATACATGTTATCTTAATCACTGTATGGGCCATGGGGGGGAGGGTTGCATATTGCTCACTAGTTGAATAGATTGCAATGTACACATAAGGAAAAGTAAAGTAAAAATATTTTTTTAATGTTTCGTTGTTAAACAGCTTGAATTATTATAATTCTTTATTATTTATATTTTTTTATGAATATTTTTATAATAATAAATTTATTACATTATTTCAAAATTATGTCTATTGATTCCCTTAAATAACTGAAATTACTCTTGTTCAAGGGCAAAAGAGGTTTTTATTCTGTGTAGGTAGAGCCCAATTAATCATGTAAGCGAGAGCAGGGTTGATAATTTTTATTATCTGAGGAGATAATCTTTCATAATGATACTTTTAATAATATTTAAAATATTTTTTCTTTATACTTCAGCTTTTAATATGGCTTAAGTAGATTAGTCCATTTTACGTAAATTTCTCTGTTGCAGTGTTCAAACTTAAAATTTATGAAATATTTTATTTAATCTTAGCGAAATGTCTTATTCATTCAGTGCTTATCTCTTCAGTTTATATTAAAGAGGATGGTATTTTTTTTTTATTTATCTGTAATACATGATGACATCTAAAAGAAAAATATCTATTTAATTATAAATAATTATATTAATGCTACCAAAAGAAGTTTAACTGAGAGTAAATTCACTTACCTATGAAATGCCAGCTCCTTTTCCACTATGTCAGCTTTAACTATTTTTAATTAATTAATGATTATTGATTTGTTATCTCTTATATACATATATATTAGTATTGAGAGTTCACTTTTCTGTGTCAGTGATCTTTCATATCTATCATTTTTATTTATTTTGTTTTTGAAAAGTGTTCTTAGAATCAATCATTTTGTATTATCTAACATTAAACGTGGTCGAATGAATGAGTGAGTGAAAGTGTATTTATATGCACTTAACATTTGTCTGAAGTGTGTAACTTTATCATGTGATCAATGATTTTTTAAGATTTATAATTTTTATGTTACTTATTGTTTTTTTTTTTTTTACTGGTTGTGCGTGTGTTTGTTTGCATTTGTCTTAAGTTGTTTGTACTTTACCATGCGATAATGATATTTTGAATTTCTTTTTAAAAGTATTCTGAGAATTATTGCTTAAATTATCAAATTTTTTTACTGATCAGTTATTGCTGTTATTTGTGAAAGTTGACATAAACACTCAAATGCACAGAATTTCTACTGGGGTGAAACAGTGTAGGCACTCTTAATATATGATAGAGGGGATAACATACTGTGACAGGTCATCAAAGGTAATAAGAAGCCAATTATTGATCCAGAAATCCATCCTCATTATGTATCAGTTGAGCTTTTTATATTTTCACAAATAATGTATTATTGTAGTGTATATATATATATATAATTTTGACTATTATTTTCATAAATATTCTTAAAAAGGAAGTGTTTAACATATATTTCATTTTTTACACATGTGGTTTTTTAAACAATTTTCATTTTACAAAATATTTATTCTGTCACAGATAGCTTATTTGCAACAACAACAAGAAGAAAACTTGTTTTAACTTTATTTTATCTTCACATTAATACATCTTAAATTAATAATACATGGTGAGCAACTTAAAACTGAGCTGCTACAGACTAAATGCTATTGCGATATGTAACATTTTATTGCATAAAATGAAAATGTAAATTAAATCCTTTATTTGCATTAAAACTAACATATTTTTTCATATTTTTCAAAAGATATTTGATATGTGGCCCTAGACAGTGAAGAACTTCAATGCTCAAGTTATCATATTGGTAATTACATGAGACAGAATTTTGTTGTATCATTGATTTCTTGTTGAATGTTACTCTTCTGTCATTGATATAGTAAGGGAATTTGATTCATAAATACAATCCTTCAGATAGCCCCAAAGAAAATAAATTGCAACTTGACAAATCTGGGAATGCAGTGACTGAGAGTTTGTTCCATAAAAGCTAGATGAATATGTGCTAATGAATCTTCATCACAGCTGAAATAAACCATATTCTTATCACAGTCAGTTAACTGAGCATAGAATTCTTTAAAAAAAAAAAATGTACAGTATTCTGCTGTATTGATAGTCTGTTAGAAAAATTTTACCCCCTCCTGTATGATTACCAGAAATAGCAGATTATTCTTAAATTCTCTCATTGTGAGGTGGATGCTCAAACATTTGGTGAAAATTTTCAGTCATTGTTGAACCTGGTGTTGTTTGAATAAACATGCTCAGATAAATGAAACTGTTCCTTATCTAACATGAAATATACAGCATCGGTTTTGTCTTATTATTGACAATGTTTTTGAGAAGCCAGATGCAATAATTAAGATTTTTTAGTTTGTCTCTTCTCTTAAGTTATTGCATAATTGTTACATAATAAATTTTAAAATTGAAATTTTGAAGAATCTTATGGCAGATGAGTGTTTTACATCACTATGTTGTAATAATTTGTGTATAGATTTTTTCAGAGAGAAATTCTTCTTTGAGAATTGGGTATGGGCTTTGGAATCCTAAAAGGTGGTTGTCTATTTCGTTTTGCGTTTCCTGAAACTGATCCCATTCTAATAATTTTTTAACCAGATCTTGTATGCTATTCTGCTAAAATACTAGTGGTCAGAAATTTTTCTGAGAATATTTCATTTGTTAATTGAAAGAAACCGGAATGTATCAAGCTTCTTTTTCCTTGATTGAATAAAGGATTTTAGAAGAAGAACAAGAAAGAAACTACACAGCACTGAAGTATGAACAGTTTACAATGGATGAAAATAGAGGAGAGTAGTAACATACACAACCAATAGTGGTGCTGTTAATAGCAGCAACTGGATTATATGGTGTGACACTCAAATAACTAATTTAAGCAGGCTTGGTTCAGTTTTAAGTTGCTCTCCTGGTTGAATGTTATAATTGTGTGTAATTTTTATTCATTTTTATTTTTACAGAATTTTCCTCCAATTGATATTCAAATTGTTCTTAATAAAGCTGTAGAATTAGCTGGAAAGAGGTGAGAGAAATTCTGTTTAATATTTTATTGTTATTTTATTTCTAATTATAACCTCCTTTTTTTGGCAACTGTTCACTAAATCCACTTGTTATTGTTTTTTTTTTTTATAATGGACGATTCAAAAAGGAATTTAAATAATTGAAAAGTGTATAAAAATTGATTGAGGTAACTTATAGATTCGGTTGAAGTCCATTTCATAGTAAAACACAAGTTTATCACCCGATATTCACTTTGGTTCAATACGGCTTCCATTTGTAATGCAGCATATAACCCACCTGAAGTCGATTTCATTCCAGACTGTAGCCAGCAGGTCGAGCGTTACCTCTACATCTGCAATATTAATTTGAATTTTCAGCTCAACAAAATCAGCAAGCAAAGGTGGTATATGAACCAATCTTTAATGAAACGCACAAGAAAAAATCTAGTTGGATCAAATTTGGAGAGTGAGGTAACCATGCAGTTGGACCTTCACAACCGATCTACTTACCAGGGAATCTAGTTTCAAGAGAATCTGAGACTTCTAGGCAGTTGTGAGGTGTGTCCCTTCTTGTTGATAATAATGGCATCCACCTTGGTCGTCATTGTCTAACAGGAATGAGAAAATTTTTAAGCTTGTCCAAATAAACGGTACTATTTATGGTTGTTTCCTGATAGAAAAACAAGCCGTACAGTCTTTATTTGCTTATGCACAAAAAGCATTCACCATAAGGTTCTGGCTACCTCTTATTTGGCAGTCATGGGTATCTTGCCACTGATATGAAAAATTGAGTTATCATTAAAAATTACATTGTCTAATAAAAATGTGTTGTCTGTAATTATGTTCATCATTTCCTCATATAACAGCAGCCAAGCAATTTTGTCATCATCTGTAATATGTTGAACTATAGTTAGTTTGTATGGTTTCAAGTGTAATTGTGTATGTAATATGCATCAAACAGTTGTTTGTGGAATGCACGCCAAGTTGGTTTCTCCAGATTACATATAAAGCATTCTCTGAGCTGTTCCACTGCAGCTTCAGAGATGCGTGGTGTCTTGGTGATTCTGTATGTTTAATACACAATTTGTCTCAACGAAGGTTTGGTGTTAGGAGTAAATTGTATGCCTACTTGGAGGCTTCCTATCGTAGTCTCTTTGAAAATTATGTTGAACTGCAGTTGCTGACTGCAAATCATGAAACAAAAACACACAGCAAACACTCTCCACACCAGTAAATGTATCCATTTTTAACGATACTGATGACAGTGCTGGTAATGAAATTTAGTACAAATGATTTTTGTCAGTCCAAATTGATGTGTTTTGCTATGAAATGAGACTTCAACTGAATGTAAGTTATCTGAATAAATTTTTATATGCTTTTAAAGAAGTTCTTTTTGAATCATATATTACTGTAATTTTATTTTAACTGTAGAGTTGGATTAATTTCTTAACAATTGTATATTGTTTAAAATACATCATTGTGAGAGAATTTGTGAATTAGAGTTATCTGCTTGCTTTGATTCACATGCTAGGAAAGTAAAGCATAACATAAATTAATTAATTAATTTAATTAATTTAATTAATTTAATTAATTAATTTAATTAATTTAATTAAGTAAGCATAATAAAGTAAAGAAAGCATAACTAACCAATAACTACTCATCTATTTGGTATCTTTACACAATGTTTTTATATGGTCTCCCATTCTAACCCCACCACCTTTTCTGAGCATTATTCAGTCTATGTGAATGTGTGTACACATAATATTGCAGCTCTTTCTGTGAGAAAAGTTTGTTCCCATTGCAAGCATGATGTCATACTATGTTAAAATTTATTTTTAGTAAGAATGTGCAATAAGAATTGAATCATAAAAAAATAGTTTATTATCTAATTATGTTGTGATTATCCACAATCAGTCTTTGAATAAATCAATTTAACCTTGCATTTTTTAAAATCATACGTTAACATAACACAAAATTTATAAAATAAAAATTATATAATACAAACAAAGTAACAAAATTGATTAGGCCCTGTGAGTCTATTTTGGTCAACATTTATAATGGTTATAAAAAAAATAATAAAATGGTGGAAGGAGGAGAACGATGGAGGAATTGCCATTTTCCCAAGGAAATTTTTGTTTAGTTTTACAAGTAGAATCTGAAAAAGTATAGCCAACCCAACATTTTAGAAACGCCTGTACAAATATATATATATATATACACTATTATTTACTGGTGATGGAAAATGAAGACAAAAATTTGAACTATTTAGCTAACAGTTAATCTACTTTCTTACTTTTTATTTATTATTATATATTATTTTTAATGTACAGATAAGTTAATTTCATTAAGTTACAAGTAATTCTTTTGATTTAGATTTTAATTTTTCCACTGCCCAGTATTCGTTTAAAAAAATTTATCCATTAATAATGAATTTTCTATGTTTGAATTCATGAAGTTTTATCGTACCATTTTAATTTTTTTTTTTTAATTTAATATATATTTGATAAATATTTAAGTGTAATTTTTTTAAATTTTGTTTTGTTTTTTCAGCTCAAACATGTATCGGTGAGACTTAATCATTTTTTCCTTGACAATGCCCAGAGAAGACATCATTATCCTTGTTTGTAATGGTATTTTTTGTTATGTATTATACATTTACTATATAGTTATATATAATTTGTCAAGTATAATTTTGTCATTTCTACATCATTTATCTTTTTGTTAATTATTGTTAATATATTAATCTAACCATTTATTTGCTCAAATTTTTATTTTGTTATAAAATTATTTATTAACTCTTTGTATTATTTTATTTTCATTTGAAGTGTATTTAATGTGCTGTTTATTTAAATTTAAACTTTGTCAACCTAATTTTGTTCAATTTTTAAAAATGACTGATTGCTAATGATAGTACGATTTTAAATGCAATTGTAGCTTTTTTGAATCAATTGAAAGCAAAAGTAAAACCAAATGGATTGACTTTGGTAGTTCAATTTAAGATCGGCACAGCATATAATCTGGTAAATTTTGTTTAGTATCAACAGATATGTTAATAAAATTGTGAATAGTGTTATTCATTTTTGTATTTTTTAACATGTGTTCATTTCATTCAGTGTAAAATACTATGTAAGTAAATTAAAGAAACTTAATGTAGAAATATTTATATTGAAAATTTCAGTAGTAATTATTGAAATTTTATATTTCATTTTTATAATAAAAATTATGTTTTAGAAAAACTTAAATATTATAATTGTATATTAAAATTTAAAAAATTAGTTCGTTATATTGAATTTACGTTTAAAATGTGCATTGATTTGTTATATTTTAGTGTAAAGATTTCATGTCTGCGTTTTCATGGGTTGACTTGGGAAGTGTGGTCATAACTTCTGAACTTTACTGAAAATTATAGTAAAATAGAGCAGTAAAATTTATATGATAAAATTATAATTACTTAATAGAGATAGTTTTTTGATTTTTTGAGAGGTGCTATCTGTATACTGTTTAAATATCATTATGTATTGATTGATGTCGATACATGTCATGGTATTGATTCGTTGATATTGAAATAATTACTTTATATTCATAAAAATTAAAATTAAAAAAATTGGTGATGTGACAAGTTGTTTAATGAACTTTTTTACATTTTATGTTGTAATATATTGTTGAATGTTATTAATATTGTATCAAAATAGACAGTAAGTAATTTCCTAAAACATTTGTTTCTTTTGTATGATTTTTGTTGGAGAGATAGAACAGTTCTAAATAAATTGAAAAATTCCAGTCAAAAATCATGAGCAGTCCATTTTAAAATAGGGTCTCTATTTTATATAAGAATTGCCATAAAATCTACAAAAAATTACTTACTTCAGAAAATCTTTGAAAAATAAAAAAAAAAATTAAAAAGTTGATAGTTTATGTAAGAGGTCAGCAAACTTAATTTTTTTAATCTTTCTTATTAATTTTACAGATTATTGGTCCTTGTCCCCTTGTAAGTATTCCGGTCTTTCACTCACTTTTCTCAGCAGTGTTTCCACTTCATGAACCAGCCCTGGATAGCTTCATTTGAAATATGGTCCATGACGAATTTTCTTTAATGTCATCAGTAGTCTCAATACAGCGGTCCTTTCATCACTGATTTTAATTTTGGAAATCAGAAAACATTGCGAGGAGCTAGGTCTGGTGAGTAGGGAGGCTGAGGGAGGACAGTTATCTGAATTGACAAACCTGAATCTGCGGTTGCATTGGTCTGGTGAAGGAAGCATGAGTGTCTTGCTACAACTTTGGGTCTATTTTTGCGGATATTTTCACTTAACTGTTATAAAATGCCTTGATAGCATGCACAATTCACTGTTTCATCTTGAGGCAAGAATTCAAAATGCACAATTCTATTAAAATTGATAAAAAACAGAGAACATCACTTTAACATTGTATCGAGACTGATTGCTTTCTTGGAGCGTGGAGCACCTTTGCCAATCTATTGTGATGATTGAACTTTTGTTTTGTTGTCGTAGCCATAAATCCATCTCTCATTTCCTATTATGATCTTAGCATGAATGTTTCATTTTCATGGTTTGTTCAAGACATTGCCACAAGCATCCAGTCGATATTCTTCCTGCTGTTTGGTCATCAAACAAAGAACAAACTTTATTGCAACTTGATGCATGTTCAATTTTTCAGTCAAAAGTCAAGGCATGAACCATTCCAGATGCTAAACTCTTTTGGATATTCTCTGATAGTCAATAGGCGATTTGCATGCACCAGATCATTGATTTTCTGAATGTGGTTGTAATCAGTTGAAGTTGAAGGCCTTCCTGATTGAGGGTCATCTTTAATTGACTGATGACCACTTTTAAATGGTGAAAACATTTTGTTACAATGTTACATTTTGTAACATTGAGTAAAACCCAGAGCATCATCTTTGTAAGCTTACGATTCAGAGTATCCCAAAGCTTGTTTCAAAAGTTGAAATGTTTCTGTGAAAGTTTTACCCAGTTTTTTGAATTTGTAATATGAAAAACGCATGTTACAAAAATTGCTATTAATACTTAAACATGTTGCACTGAAATAACAATAACACAAAAACTAATGGAGATATTAGTGATCAAGAAAATGTACTCACAGAGAAGGTTATACGGAACACATTGCTGCCAACTGCATATCTCTAAATGTCTCTGTTGGCACGTAATAAAAATGTTTTTTTTTTTAAATGTATTTTTTGGCATGGATAAAATTTCCTCTTTTAAGATTTTCCCCTTTATTTTTGCATTTTTTTTTTACTTTTTATGGCTTTCTGGCATTATTCTTTTGCTTTATCTTTCTTTTTTTTATTATCATTTTTTATTGTCATTAGGATTAAAAAGTAAAAAATTGTCATGTAATAATACATTAATATAAATGGATTATGTTTATCTTGACCCATACGGATTATTTGAGCCCAACTTTAAACTGGTTTCTTTTAAAATTTTTATTCTATTTTGGAATCTGCTGAGTCAAATTCCGTATGGGAATTACCCAGTTTATAAAAGACATGATCAATTGTTTGTAATTTATTGTGAGTTTTTACAGCATGTATCCACATAAGTTACAGTTATTTGCTTGTAAACTACAGCTGTGGACATCAAGGTCTTAACACTTTCCAATATATTTCAAATGTCAGTGATTTGTTCCTTGTACCTTATATTTCTTGTTATAAAAATCATATATATTAATCTTGTATTAAAGTTTGAATCTAAATATCAAAATTTGTACTCTTTTTACAATAGTGAGACCAAGGGCAGGAAAGTTTATATATTTTCTTCAATAAATTGAACATTTTCTTCAGCCAACAATTATGATTTTCATCCCTTTTTTGCAATTCTAAAAATCTTTCAGGGGATAACTTTTTAAAAGTACCTCTTATAAGCCCTTCACTGATTCCAAAAGTATTCAGTACGACTTCCCTACACAGGTACTATTTTTTTTTTATCTTGATAAGATAGTGTGATTTTCTTGATCCGCCAGAAACAACTCTTCTCTTTGGCTCGGTCATTTCAATGTGATGGATGAAAAATTCACGTTGTGACTGTACTGACTAAAATTTAAAAATATAAAGAAATATTCCTTTTTTCCCTTCTGGAATTTTGATATAACATCATTTATGATATGAGCAAGTTAAGACATTGGTTTCGCAGGAAAAAGTTTTTATAGCAACGTAAGATTGGTCGTAAGATAAATGAAGATCTGTATTTTTTCTTTTTCAGTTGGAAGTTTTCTTTCACATTTTTTGGTTCAGATTCATAAAAAAAATTATCAAGATTAGTTGTACTTACATCAGTTAAGCTAACTTCAACACCAGGTACAGGATTGGGTAGTGACAGTAGTACTTTATCTGAATAGCTGCAGACTTTTTCTTTCTCTTATATATTTTCTGTATGGACATCTTCAGAACTTTTGTTGTTATTAATGTTGGATCAGCATCACTGTCATTTTCTGAACTGAGGAACAAATCTGTTGAACAAAATAAGAGATAAATATTAATTTTTTAGCCAAATAATAGTAGATTGAGTATTATAATTACAAAAGTAATGTAACAATTGAAACTGCCATGAAAATTGTGCAGTGAATGTATTGTATCGTTAATTAATTTAAAAAAAAAAAATGCATATATTCATCAAAATGAAAGGATGATTCTGATCTTGTAAGGCATAGAGTTAATCATAATCATTCCAAAAGTTATGTGATGATCAAGTTGTGTAGTAAACTATCAATTAAATATGAGAAATCGCTTTTTTCACATTTGTTATGTAACCATGATGATGACAATATTTGTATAATAGTGAAAGTAGTTAATACTCGCACACTGAGTATAAAATAATAATTTTAAATACATAATTTTTTCAATAATAGAAAAAATACACTTCTTTAATTAAATTATAATTTACATTTTCTGTATTTTTTCTTCTTGCATTAGATAATTTTTTGATCGTGTATGCTACTTTGTATTTTTTATTAGCATTTAGTGGCATTATTTATATTTTTGTTAATATCATATTTGTAATTTTCAGATTCGTGTTTTTATTTTAATCAAGTAATATCCAGTGAATTAGTTAATTAACATGGATGTCTTGAATTTTAACATTTGAAGCTATTTATTAATGGATGTGTTATTTGTTCATTGTTTATTTATGAAAAAAAAAAATATGCATGATTCCAGAACAAAAATAAAGGATATAAAAAGCAATTAATTTTTGAAGGTAATGCTCAATCTTGAATTAATAGTAATATGTTTTTTCTTTAATTTTTTTTTTTTTATATATGCAGTAGATTTTTCCTAATATTATTTTAAGTGATGTTTTTTTTACGTTGTCATTATAAGTTTGCTACTGTGTAATAATTCTTAATTTTCTTATTTGAAGGAAAAATTGTATTAGGCATTTCTATTCATGTGTTGGTGATGTGTATTATTGATAAATACAAGATCAGGTTTGCAGTTTTGATTTTTATACACTTGAACATCTACACTTGGTATCAAATACAACAAGCTAAATGATGATAGTTGTGTTTGATTTTTAGCATATTATTATGTCTTATCAAAAATGAAAATAGATGAGAATCTTTTTTGGATTTATTATTATTGATTTTTTTCTATTATTGATGATATTTAATTGTGATATCACATTTTACTGTTTGTACACTATTGTTTAATTTTATTCAACATTTTTTCTTTGCTAAAATATTTAATATTATGAATGATAGACCTTTAAAAGAGAAATTATCAGTATTTTATTTATCTAAATTATATATATATAAAACCCACTAGGGTAGTCTAGTGGTTGAACTTGTTATCGCAAAATCAGCTGATTTTCATAGCAGAGAGTTCTAAGGTTCAAGTCCTTGTGAAGGCAGTTACTTTTATATGGAATTGATTGCTACACTGTGAATACGGTGTTCTTTGATGATTACGTTTCAATTAACCACACATAACCTGAGTCTGCTCCTGATTACGTTTACCAGTACATTTTATACTTACATTACACCACATTTGCAGCTATGTCTGGCCTGGCAAGCCAGTAGAATTAATTGGATTTGCCTATACTTATATACTGAGACCTGGCAGTAAATGGAAAACTGCTTAGAGAAATATATATATAATATTTGTCACTTTCTAATCAGAAGATCAGTTATCAAAATCGACATAAACATTTTATTCTAATATTATTTATCAGTTGTTACAAATAAATCTGTTCTGATAACTGTTATTTCTCCTTTTTTGTGAATAAAAAATGTACATTTTTTTGTTTTGGTGTATTCATATTTGTTTATACATTAATACTTTATAAGTAATCTTTACAATAAAAATGTAAAATATTTTAGATGTAAACTAATTTCGAAATAAAATTATACTATATTTGACATTAGCACTATGGAGTTTGTGAAAATTATCTATTACTAGTATTGAAACAGAGCAGTTCTTAAGTATATAGTGTGGTGGTTCATTGTACAGAGTGGGTGGGAAGTCCCTTTATGCTAGTTATGAAATGATTAGGATACGTATAGCTTACCTTATATAGATATAAACGTATGTGTGGGTTCCACCATGTCAGAGCACAGCTTTATACACCTCCATGTCCAGTTTTCATCCACAATAGCATGTCAGGGGTGATCATTTCAAATTCTGAACGATAGTGGATATAGTAGTCCAGGTTGGTGCACTCACTGTCCAAGAATGTTTGTTAACTTGTGTGTAGGTCCATGAATGTCCATACACTGGTAAAATGTTGGAGAACATTATGAATGACTTCTTTGTGCATTTTGGGAAATTATCTCCCATCACAGCAAACATAACTGGCATGGTTGAAAAAGCCTTTTGCAGTTGGAAGTATTCTAGATGTGTCAAACAGTTGGAGATTGAGCATTTGTGCTGCTGTAGAGGCATTGATTTAACAATCACTGATGAAATCAATGCACAAACGTTCTGCAGAGTTAGGCATTTGGTACCTACCATAAAAAGACTTCTTGCCCATCCCACTATGTATGGCTAATATGATAGATGGTTTGTTCTTTTATTACTTTTACTTGGCCAACTGTCTTTTCAGATCTAACTGAACATCATATACATTTTGTTTGAGATCTCTGAACTATCATTTCTGCTTAACTATAGTGAATCCATAATAAAAAAAAAGATGTATCCGAAATCAGAGTTGCTTAGTATATTGTTACATTCTTTGCGTCTATTTATACTCATAGTGTTTTGATCATTTTCTGTAATTGTGCTAGTAATGGTTTTTACACCAACAATGAATCGAAATTATAGTAATTTTTTAAAGAGCTGTGTGCCTTAATTGCACGGTGGATTCATCTTTACTTTTCCATTTGATGATGAGTTATTGAAGTACTTAATCTTAACATTAATTTTACTCAACCCTGTAGGAGCTAATTTTATCTTCTTTAAAATAATTTATATAAGGTGTAATTTTTTATTTATATAAAATATGGGGCTTTTTATGTCTGTGACTAAGAAATTTATTTAATTTCATATATAGTGGTAACATATATATTTTGAAGTATGCATTTTAGAATTACTAATAAATATAAAGAACAAATCTCTTTGAGATACTGCATTTTCATTTAGTGATATGATTTAGATTATATATATATTAGTTTATTTATCTCATGATTAGTTTATTAGTTTGTTAATTAATGTAATGAAACTCCTTTATCATGAACAAATCTTGTTTACTATTAATTTAGTTAATAAGAATAGCTATACTAACTTGATATTGGTATTGGATACCTATGTATTTTTTATTTGGATTAGTGTGTTCATTTTGAAATATGTATGTTACATATCATTTATTTAAGAGTCATCCAGAAAGAGAAGAGCATTTGGCTGTAATGCAATAACTGAAAAACGTTTATTTTTACCTATTAATCATCATAAAATATTGATTGCACACAATGAATAGTGCTGCTATTATGTCACTATTCTGATAAAAGAGTAAATGTAAATTTTTTACTACGCTGCACTGTGTTTTGCATGAACACTGCAGGATTGTCAATTCTTGTAGCATAATGTACAAGAATGAAATTTGAAGCAGTGAGTTGTATAATACTCTCGTTTCCAATCACAGTACAAGCACAACACATGACCTTACAAATTAGCATCAATCATGGAACAGACATCATTACTACTTAATTCTGTGTTGTAGGATGCTACCTAAGGAAATACACTAGTCACAATCGCTGTTTATCATCCTTACTTAAAGGAAAGACTCTTCCCTTGTGATGATCTGGTTGCAACATCACCCCCTATATTCCTCTTATAGGAATTATATATTAGGTCGACCTAATTATATATTAGGAATTATATATTATCCTCTTATATATTAGGTCGACTCTAAATGTGGTTGTATAACACAGTCATCAGTTTGGCCTGTGCTGTTTTATCACCTTATGAACTCAGAATTTTGTAAAATAAATTCATATCTTATAAATATTTATTCATTTTTTTCTCAGTTTTTTTTACCACTGGCTACACTGTTGGTTGTACAAGCCATAGAATATTCAGAATCTTCTGCGTCGGCAATATAAAATGACTGTTATTTTTTTATTTGCTCTTCACTGTTCCAACCAACTTGCTCCATTAAAGCTCATTAAAACTATTGTCATGGGGGGTGGGGAGGTTAGTGTGGTGACCGGAATCGTTACAAGGTTGGTTGGAATATCCCAACCAACACTACCGAATGTGTAGCCAACTATGTCCATGTTCAGGTTACCATAACTTTACATTTGCTGTGAAGGTGCTTAAGGTTTTTTTATTACAGATGTAATAAAACCACCTCTGTGGTTTCATCATCATGTATGATTAAGAAATTCATTTTTCCATATTTAGATCAAGAAATTTTATGGGTGTTCTCTTTTTTTCTTATTTAGCAGCAGTTCCTTAATGGCACTTATTATTGTTACTAAATATTCAGAGATGGTAAGAAAAACAATAAAATTAGAGAAAATAAGTTATCCTTATAAATCTTCTTGTTTGAATATTTTCTCACATTTGATTAATTTGTAGCCTAATGATCTTTATGTGAACTGCAAATTATTTTAGAGATAATTTTTTCCATCTAAAAATTTCATCACGCTGAGTAAGTATAACAACAGGAAAGTAACGTACTTTACTTGGAAGGATTTCTCCTATACAAGCACTATGCTCAAATATTCTTTTCTTTTCTGGATAGATTATATTCTTTTTTAAGTCTGCCTTTATATAGATGTTAATTGTTACTGCTTTATTTATTTTGAATACATTAATATAAGTTTTAAACAGTGAAGGAAATTAGCTTCTATTACTTTATGTATAATTTTGTAGCTTGTTTATTTATTATTTTAAAATGTATATTGGGTTAATTTTAAGACTTTCTTTTCAATTTTATATGTGCATTATTACTTTAGTCTGGTCTGTTTGAAAAAGAACAGTTTTCACAATATTATAAATAATTAAAAGAAAATTCATTATCATTAATTATGTTATTCTTATAATTAATTAACAGCAGTGATTGTCAAGGCTATTTAGAGTGTAGGCTATATATAAGGTTGCGTTAATGATTATGCTAATTTTTTGTCATACTCTTAGTGAAGGTTGGCGCATAGTATAGTAACTTCGCACTAACATCACCAAGTTGAATTCATTGGTTTTATTTTTTAAATTATGCATTGCTTTAATGTATGCCCCAAAAATAATACTTATATTAATAAAATTATTTTATCCTTCTATAAAAAAATTATTTGGAGTAGTTGAATCTTTATAATATATACAGGGTGTATCAAATCTGCACGGCAATCTCTCGGAAACGGATTCTATATCTAAAAATAAGAAAAAAGTTTCCAATAAACATATGCCTGAAAA
>JAAAKQ030071767.1:0-10478 GCA_010016005.3 Zanna intricata | reverse complement strand
CCAAAAAAAATAAAGTACATACTATATTATAATTGCATAGCTACAAAAACATATATATATATATATATATATATATAATGGGCTATTAATTATCTTGTCTTTTCATCATGATTTTAGTAAAGTTTCAGCACAAAAGTAATTTTATGATCAAAAACTCTCTTAAAGTTATCGAAGGAGAAGTAATTAACTTAATAGCTTGTTAACTGAAAATCAAAATCCAAACACAATTTCAAATTTTCTTTAAATTGATATCTTACACATTGTTACATTTATATTAATTTTTAAATTAGCAGAGAAGATGCAACTGAAATTATGTGTCTATATCCGTAGTTGTTATATGTGTCAGAGTAATTTCTTCGCTGTTTATAGAAATATTAGTTTACCCCTGACTCTATAAGGGCTGCATACATACTCTTGAAAATAGGTACCAAAAGATAAGCAACAATAAAAATATTCAAGGTGATTTGGCTGTTTGCAAGGTGATAGAATCGTCTTATTCAAGGCGATTAATGATTGAAATCATTTAAAACAGGAGAAATCAAATCACTTAACATCAAACAAATGGGATATAGAATGCTTGAAAATCGGATTTATAAGATTTGGTTTTGAGTGAGGAGTGTGTTTTACCGTAAAAAAGTTGGCGCATTTAAAATTTTAATAGTCTCATAGAAATCTATGAAGCAAAAGAAAAAAGAAACATTATTATAATACTGTATTGATTATAATTCTGGCTGCAAGATCAGCTGGTCTCCGATTCGATTTTCCAGCAGTGTGAGAACGTAGTAATTATTTTCAGAGTTAGAATGTCTTTCTATCATAAATCAATATTTTTCTTCGATAAAAATAGTTTATAGTCTTTCACATAAAATATGATAATAAGTTTATAAATAATAATTTACTTCTCAAAATTTTTTACTTAATACAGTATCTTAGAAATACATTACAAACTTGAATTACTTATACATTCCATATATAAAAAAATAACTTAATATGATATAAAAATTAGGTATCCTTTATAGAATATCCGAGTTAAAGATTACCATTAAAATAAAATAAAAAAAAAAAAATCTTGAAATTAAAATAATTAATTTGTGCTCTCAGGATACATCATACCACTCAATATTCAATCTTGTTTTATTATTTCACAAAATTTCTTGAAACGCTGCATTTTATTAATCGATCAACACCTCTACATTATCTAACTTAAATAACCAGAGGAATAATTTTGCACTAAACTCTGTTTTCTTTCTAGATTTCTTGCTTTCTTCGGGGAGTATATATTTTTAGTACCAAAAAGTTGTAGAAACGTTTATATAATCAAAGTCCAGTTTTAGTCATTATAAAAGTATCATTATTACATGATTTCCTTATATATTCTGCACTATTAACTTTATTATTCATAATTATATTAAAGAAGATCCTTAAAACTTTATAATTAAAGTTAAATATTTTAAAAATATTTTAAATTTTCTAAAAAGTGTAAAAGAATTTGCTAGTCGATTTTTATTTGAAATTAACGTTATTATAAGTTTCTGAGCAATAAAAACTAGTTCATTAATAGCATAATATGCTTTTCCCCTACATGAAGAACCATACATTAATTTTAACTCGATTCATGCATGATATAACTCTTTTAATAATTTTTTGAGGACAAAACGTCTTTTAAGAATAAAATTTATGAATACGTACACCTAATCCTTTTTTTAGTTTCTTAATCTGCTCAATCTACCTGCTACATCTACAATCAATCCTAAATATTTTACCATGTTATCCTGGGGTATTGTTGGACATAAGAAAAGTGTTTTTAACTTACAATTTAAATTACCATATTTAATATTTTCTATATAGTTTGGTGGGCCATTCAATTGAAAAATTAAAAAATTAGTTTTTGTCAAATTTAATGTTATTATATTCTTTATTCTCTATCAAAATTCTAATCAGGTCTTCTTTGATGTCCTTTTTTATTATTATCACACTATTTTGTTACATAATTAAGCGCCATTTCATCAGCAATATTGTCATTCTACCACCTTGAAGATTCTATTACTAGATAATTTATGTAAATAATGAACAGAATAACGAGTGCTAAGTATTTTAGAGCATATTTCTACTTGTTCAGTCCTACCTACCAACTAAGATTCAAAGCAATTATTACTAAGTCCAGAATTTTATAATTTATTTAACAATATTTTATGATCAACTACATCGAAAGCTTTCCTCATATGTAGAAACAAATCAAGTTAGTTGATATCCTTTATTTTTGCAATTATACTCGATATAAAATTCACCAGCACAAATTCCTTAATTCTACAATTTCAAAAAGAATACCGATTCTCACAAAAAAAAAATGTATCAAGAAAATCGAGCAATTCAATCTTGACTATTTTTTAAAAACATCTTTTTACTGTACCAGTATCAATGATATCGGTCTATAATTACTCTAATTACGTTGTAACCTCCTCTGAAAAGTCTTACAACTGATTTTTTTTTTATTTGGAGAAATTTACTGTCAACAAGCTCATATTGAATAGATAAATATTTTATCTTAGTAATTGTAGTTTATGTTTTTATTTTATTTTTTAATTTAAAATATTTTTTTTCTTTTCGTTTTAATTGTCTTGTTCAACTATTGGATTTTAAAATATATATCATTGATTATGAGCCATTAAATAGACCGTGCTAATATATTTCGTGCTCATAAATAGAATTTCAATGAAAAATACTAGTTAAATAACTATTAACTGTTATTAGAATCAGCACTAAATTCATTAGTATATTATGATATATTGTTACATAAGATATATTATTTTGATAGGATAGTTCAATTACGTTATATAAGGCAATAAAGAGGGCATACTTATGACTTATTATTGCTCCAAGTACCCATAACAGTCACATAAAATAAGATCTGCCCAAAGAGAATTACAACGGCAATAGAATTGATTTTATTACCAGTTATATTGGTTATAGAGGATTCCCAGCACCTGGTTTCTCACATGATCATCGAAATCCCACTTCTTCATTTTCCTTATAACAAAACCCCTTTATACCATTCCAACAACCATTTATACTTTCTTATATACACTCACATATCCTTCTTTATTTCTCTTTCCCTACTTTTATTTTAGTACTTTTATCCTTAAAACAAATAATATCTACGTAGCTACAAATTTTTATTTTATCTTTATACAATTAATGGTAGTTTTTAACCAGTAAAATATTTAATTTTTTTGATGTAATAATAATGATAATGATAATACTTATGATAAATTAATAAACTTGTATTACATTTAATTGTAATAAAAACAATTTTTAATTGAAATTCATACAATTCATACGGCTTTATACGACTGAAGCCGCATTCCGGTAAAGTCCTATAATTTTGGGTTGTTTCTGATGCACGGCTTGCACACAAAACTTAATTTTTAATATTTATCATTTTATTTAAATATATCTTCTTGTTTATTTATTTCAATAATTCTAACCAAGCGCGCGTATACCGAATTTAATCCGCGCGGGTGTGGTAGAACTAGCGGTGACGGTCGGACTTAACTAAACTAATGTAATATCGCCGGTGGAGTGGTAGCGTCTCTGCCTTTAATCTGGAGATCTCGGGTTCAAATCCCGGTCAGGCATGGCATTTTTCACACACGCAATTCATTTATCTCATTCTCTGAAGATATACTTAACTGTGGTTCCGGAGGTTAAAAAAAAAATAAATAAAAAAATAAAAAAATAAAAAATGTAATATCACGACTTCTATAGAAAAAAATTCGTCTGTGTGGTTCGTAAACTGGTGTAGCTCAAGGCTTAACGTACCTTAAGCAAGGTTTAGGTACGAAGTCAACCTGGCGGTCGAGTTCGAGACCCAGCCAGAAAGCGTAAAAATGTTAATTTTTTTACACCTTTAGATATTACTCATTTATTCTACCGCTAAACTGTAACGTCACAACTAGCAATAGTTTAGACCGTTTTTTGAAGTGGGAGAGCGATTTTGCAAATTTTTTTTGCATATATTATTATTTTTTAATTTTTACGAATGTGCCTAAGAATAATACGAGCATAGGTGAAATCTTGAGATACTGAGGATGACCTTGCTCTACGGCCTAAAAAATTTAATGACATCTATACCCTATGTATAGAAGTAACCTGACCAAGTTTGGTCAAAATCAGTCCAGTAGTTCTGGGGATATAAGGTGGTTAAGAGGCTAACATCTAACACACACATTCATACGAACATTAATTTCCAGAAGATTTCCATCTTGTTTTTTTTTTGGGGATTTCGGATTCTTTAGGTGTCAAAACGTCATGATTCGGTGAAAACCGCATATATCCAACTTGGACCGATTATAATACTTTCATTTCTACAGCTATAGCTTTGCTACAGGCTATCTAGACGGGAAAGTAAAACAACAAAGAAATACATATTTAATTTGAGATTTAAATAAATTTTCTTTACTATACAAAATTCTAATTTCTTTTATAACTTTACTCAAAAAGCTACAAAAGATTATTTGAAACTCTATAATATTTTTTAATGCATCCTGAAATAGAGAAAACTAAATACCTCTTATCAAACCTGACAAGACTATGGTATATTAGATATTATAACTCAACAAATGTGATCGACTTTACAAGACTTCACATGTTTTTTTTTAAGAAAAATGCCGTAACACAAAAAAAAAGCAAGCACTTTATTCAAATAAAAAATCAGAAAACTCATTAGAGAAAGGAAGGAGTGAAGTGGTTTCCCATCGTATTCTTCACCGAATCGTATTTCAAAGCGAATGTAAAATAAAATTGTACATTTTCTCCGAAATAAATGTTGAGCAAAAGTGGAATATACTAATATTTTTCAATATACTTGTAGCTATGCACAATATTACACAAGCGACACTTTTCACTCTGTTTACAACAAAGATTGGTTGTACAGAAAATATCATTACGCTCAGAAAAATATACATAACTGAGATGGCTAATACCACCCAAGCCAGTGTTTTTCATGCGGTACAGCTATATGAAAATACAGTATAAAAGCATTGGACAGGAGGTATGAAAAGCTGATTACATTTAAGATTTTCAAAATCTAAAATGAATATTAAACATTACCAATAAATATTATGTAGTCAGTTCTCTTACTTAAAGAAAATTTCTTCTTTTTCTTGTTATTTGTGCTGTAAAAAATTTAAAATTTTAAGGTTTTTCCGTTTATCAATAACTTAATTTTCAAAGATTTTACAAAAAAGTCTTTTACAAAAAAAAGTAAGCAAACTTGTTTAATTCGAAATTATAAGTAAATTTTCGATACAGAAATCTTTCTCTGATTTTCGTTAAAACATCGTTTTCAATTTCTTTTTTAATAGTCTCTACGGATGATCTTTTTTTATATAACGAGAAAATATTACTATAATTATACAAACACAATTATAATATAAAAGAAGGAAATTATTTGGTTATTAGTGATTATTAGGTAATACGAGTTATTAGGTAACTTTAAATATTAATGTACAACGAGGAATTATTAAATAAAATAATAAAATACATTTTGTATTTGGTATCGTACAGGAATAAGATCTATATGTTCAAGACAAAAAAAGAGTGTAAATTTACACTCAAAAAATGAAACGAATGAATTCTTATTCTATATTTTTCCACCTCTGGGACTACCGTTAAGTATAAATAAACGAACTTGAAGGTCAAATTAATAACGAGGAAAACTTTCTTTTTTTTGGGGGGGGGGGAATTTTAGCTAGATGACTGGTTTAATCCAATTATCCATTCCTTCATGTTTTCAGCTAATTTTTTAACATCAACTTATTTACCATATATTTTGGTCTGTAGATCTTACTCTTTACTATTAATACTTATTTTTCTCTACAGTTTTCACCTTTTACCCGTCCCTCTAAACCACATTAACTAAACCTGAATGGCCAACCTACAGTGTATATAACATCTAAAGGCGGCCACGTAATTTCTAAATTACGTGGAATTTTAATTATATGAAGCAACAATAATACTGGTAACTCCACAGAGAAGGTAACTCAAAATAAACTGAAATGTTTATGGAAGAATAAATTCCACGTGATTTGAAAATAAATTTTGAAATGCTGTCAACGAAACAAATAATTACAGTATTAACAAAAAAAAAACTGCAGTAAATTGAATGAATGATTGAAATTCAGGCCGAACAAGGTAATTTTTTTTATAAAATCGTCAATTTTATTAGTTAAAATTTTGCACATGATAATTTTTTTTTTAAATCAATCAGAAAATTATGCGTAAATAAAAGTACGAAGTAAAACAAAAAAAATTCACTCATCAAAATTTAATAACACTTTGCTATCTAAATACAATTTAATTAAAATTTTAGAAGCCGTAGAATAAAATAAGAATCTACTATAATTTATAGGATTGTTTGTTTTTAATACAACAGAAAAGTAAATTGAAACGTATAAGAGTAGAAATACTTTTCGTTCAAATGAAACTATATATGAAGCAAAAGAAGGAGTAAAAGAGGGGTAAGATGGACAAACAGGGGTTGTTCTTCGTAGGGTAGTGGCTAGCCTCTTACCCTATTCCGCTGCTCTGTACTCAGATTCTAATTATTTTTCATCCCTTTGTAAGAGAAACCATTCCCAGCCCTTCTCTCACTTTCTGTCTCTCTCTTCCCATTGTGTCCACTAGACAGAGGAACTTAAAGACTGTTTAGAATCTGATGCACTCTGAGATTCCAGGAATTCAGTAATCTTTCTGTAATGTACACAACATATACATCAGACGGTGATGCAGTGCACTACCGTCCATTTTAAAGGACGTAACATCGAGTGACTGCCTTTGTCATGGTTTTACATATTATTCTCCTTTAACATACATTTTCAGGAACTATCCAAATGAACTTTTAGTAATTATACATTCAATGTAAATAATTCATTACAAATATTCCTTCACTTAATTAAAAATCCATCCGCATTAGGTATTTAAAAAAATGAATACATAAAACTTGCTTTGCTCAAAACTTATTCAAAAAAAGACCTTAAGTTCAGATGTTAAAAACAACGTTGGAAGTGTTAGAAAAGTTGAAAATCTATAAACATTTAAGTTGTGCAAAAATGATATTAGAATATTTAAATTAGTAAAATGTAAACCACTATTCGTAAAACTTAACGTCAGAATTAGAAAGAGCTTGTTTTACTTCACGATTAAAAATAGGAAGAAATTGTTTTTATGTATAATAATTTATAAAAATATTGCATATTTTTTTCTAAATAAAAAATATATTACAAAGTAATCAAAATTATCTAGACTAAAGTAAGAAAACAAATGTATTTAAAGTAAGAAAATGATCTAACCTCATCTTATCTACATTAGCAAAAAGGCTCCTAACTAATACGGAATAGTAAATACTATGCAAAATATTATCGATTCCAATCGAGAAAACATTAGATACAAAAATAAATGTAGTTCTTGAGTAGTAAAGAAAATCAACCAAGAATTTTCATTGTTTTCAATACTTTTTTTCTTTATTTTTTAAATTTTTGCAATATTACTCAACTTTCTCTAAATAATTATTTATTTATGTATGGTAAATTACCAGGTTACAGAGTAACAGCACAGTGATATGATATCAAAAGTATTCTGTAAATATGCCAAGGAATTTGTGCTCTGACGCCTGGTGCGTAAGTATAAATGTACCGGTAAATGTGTAGTATTAAACAGACTGAGTCAGATTACTCCTGAGACGTGCGATTAATTGAAAGTCACATCAAAATGGCAATTATGACCATATTTTTTCACTAAAGAGAATTCTCAAACTCTGTAGATTAAAATCTTTATAAGTAAAAAATTTTTATCATCCTATTTGGTCGAAATCTTTTTTTTTTTTTTTATAAGTCAGACATTAAGCTGCATATAAGACAAATTTTAATTTGAAACAACTTCAAAGATTTGTTTTCCTCATTTAATCCTTTTAGTTAACAACAAATAATTGTAATAATATCGATACAACAATAATAAAGAAGATCTTGTTTTGGTATTTTCTTATCGTAAATCAATCACTTTGCACTAATCATTCCTGAAAGTTAATTCTAATGATATAATTTTAAAGTGAACTTAGTAGAATACATAGGTACAAATCTACTGAATAATTAATCTTTAATTTTTTTAAAATTACAATTAAAAATTATTAATATTTATATCTTAAAAGGCTAAGAGCTAATTAAGAATCAATAAACTTTAAAATTTATATTTTTAGGGTAGAACATAATTTTAAATTGTGATTTAGAAATACTTCATTAATCTGGTGTTTTGGAAATTACAGTTTATTTAATTATTTTAAATCGATTAAAGTTTTCGTTTATTGTATTAGTATACCAAATGCTCACAAAATAAAAAATTCTTATTTATAGTTTTAAAAGTAATGACAATGAATTTTACAGCCGTTTATCTAAAAATCAGTAATTATAAAAATTTAAATTAAATAAACCGTATTTTCATAACGCTATTTTTTAAATGTTAGCTGCGACTAATAACAGCTAGCTGCAACATCATAAATTATACGGTGAAACCTTTTGGGTAAATAAATGAATTGTTTTTAAATTGATTTAGATTTACAAACATATAACGTAAATTTAATGTGAATTATAATTTAACATTAATCATAATGAAATGGTATCACCATCAAAAGTTAATTTAAATTAAAGTTCACGTTTGACTGGGGTTAACGAATATGTCTCTCAGATTTCTATGTAGGTTGAATCTAATTGCTTACCTGCTATATAATTCTCGTTACAATAAATAAAAGGATCAAACGAACGAACCATAAGAAGTTAAAAATAACTACCACAATTTCTACTACGCATAAAAAACTATATATAATTCGGTTGTAACCCATTAGGAATACAGAAATAACATGAAATATTATTCTTTTACTCATTATGAGTTTAATATTTTGTATTTTTTATTCAAAAAGATTCCATTTTCAAAAAATTTGCTTAATTTAGCAACTATTAAGTTCCTTCATTATTTTAATCGAAAGTATTGAAAAGACCGAGTTCAAAGAGAATTTAGCAGTCAATCTTATCATATTATATACTCGTATAATGCCGCAGCCTCTTGAATATAATCATATTAAAATGTTTCAGAAGCGTACCGCTATCTAATTAGCATTTAATAAGATGTTGATAATAATGATAACGATGACGATACGGTAGCGAAGTTAGTAAAGGGAGAAGATTCATAAAATAAAATAAAAAAAAAATAAATAAAACAGCTATAAGGTGCAAGTTCTTAATGGTATTTATATGTTGGTCGGGGACCAACAGTGAGTAATTTTTACTCGGCCGTTGCGAGCCGAAAGGGGACCTTACAGAACATAAGAGTGTTGTTTTGAAACGGAATAATGGGAAGGAGGAAGTGTAGTGGAGGAGCCGCATGTCCCACTTAGCTTTCTCATATAAGTATGAAGATGGCTATGCTCGTTTATCTCAGAAGCTAATGAAATTATAGCCCCCGTTAGGCCTGGCCTCCACGTCGTGTCTTCTACTTCTGATAAAGTATACCCCCCTCTTTCCACTTATACACCTCTACCCGGCCTTATAACCCCACCATACTTCATCCGAACCATCATACTCAACCATCTCCTTGGAGTTTTAATATATATATATACACACACATACACAGACTATATAGACATTCCCCTCTTTTCTCAACCATGCCGCAATAATTACTGCCTCGCTGTCGCTTTTAATAACCTCAACCGAGCTATATTAATCAATATTATTGCATCAAAGCCTTTTTAAACTTGTTAATAAACGATAAAGCTTGTTATCCCGTAACAGACATAAGATCTAAGATGTAATACTGATGGAGACGAAATATGAAGTCTTATAACATGAAGACAGCCCAAGACGTTCCCATTAGCAAATTCATGAAAGAAACATAAATTTATAAAGAACATTGCAATTTGTTTATGTAATTATTCCTATCCTACTGATCTTTCTCCTCCTTAATCCTTCTTCAACAATTTTTTTTCAATCCGTTGACAATGGATAAGAAGAACTAGGTTTAACATAATCTAATTTTATCCTTTTAGTCATACTATAGATTTTACCCTAATCCTCGAACTAATTCCTCTAGAATCGATGTCAAATGTAATGCCTAAGTTTATTTATTAAATTTACTAAAAACCGTTTCCTGTCTCTGTAAAAAAGTTATATTCATCACTAATCATTTAATTTTTTATTTAATATTCATGATTACTGCAGTATTTGATTATGAAAAATCAAATTCACCAATAAGAAAAGGATATTTTAATTCAGCGCTAATGGAATTTTTGTCTGCTAATAAGATGATTATTACCCTTTTTTTTTTTTTTTTTTTTTTTTTTTTTTTTTTTTTTTTTTTTCCCCTCTCGGTCGCCCCCCCCGTTCAGTTAAAACCCCCCCCGGGGGGGGCGGCGCTGTTTGGGGCGGGGACGCGCC
>JAAAKQ030071756.1:0-15405 GCA_010016005.3 Zanna intricata | reverse complement strand
CGCCATCTTTCGCACCATTCCTCTGTTATTTGTTTACTTGCTGTAATCTTGTCTACGCCTCGGTGTCGCAATGTACGTTGTTTCACTAATAGGTCAATGGGAGGAAGAGGTGTCTACTACCTACTATGTCCAAAGTATTCGGAAGGCTATGGCCAATTTTTAAAGCAGGGACAAATTATTCCTGACACCAGTTCGGTTTACACGGTGGTAATTCCACCATTGAACAGGATCATCTTTACACAGGATCATTTGTATAATTACCAAATTCTTAAAGAAGAAAAAATTTGTTCTGCTACCTTTCTGGATGCTCAAAAAGCATTCGATAAGGTCTACTTGGTCTATCATACAAATTAAAAACGAGTATACCTCAAATCATTCTATTCGATATTGCGTACTTACTTAGGCGGACGGTTTTACAAGATTAAATTTAAGAAACTGTTATCTGATTTTTTTTACCCTTTCTCGGGTGTTTCCCAGGACTGTCTTGGGATTATCCTCTATCCATCTTCATAGCAGACATTCTGATCACGGATGATACTACTACTGCACCGTTTGCCGATAAAATGGCAATCATGCGATCGATGATGATGTAACTCAAGTCTCAGCTAGGTTGTAATCGGGATTGGATCTTCTAACCAGATGGGTGAGGAAATAAAAAATACAAGTGAACCAAGCGAAGTCGACTTATATGATCACATGACATTCAAGGGATGATTGTCCAGGAATCCATTTAGATGGTGATTACATTCCGCGAGGGGAGCGTGTACGGTATTTAGGTATTCACCTAGATCGTCGTCTAACAGGGAAGGTTCGTATTACAGAAAAGGGGAAAAAACTAGAAAAAAAAATTTAAGGAACTGTAGGAAAGAAATCGCAATTTTCCGTATCTATAACAAGTTACTATTGTACAAAGTAATCCTAAAGCCGATTTGGACATTCGGAATTCAACTTTATGTTACGGCAATAACCACCAGCAATAATATTGCTGATGGTTATATGCAGATGGTTATCAGCAATAGTATTGCTGATAACCATCAGCAAAAATATTGCTGATGGTTATATGCCGTATTGTTACGGCAATAATAAGTACCAGCAATATATTTTTTTTAAACTATTCAACGCTTCCAGAATAAATTTGCGGGATGAATAATGTAGGCCACGGTTCGTTCGAAACACCGAAATCCGTGAGTACTTAAGAATTATAACACCGAATTCCGGATTACCATATGTTTGGGAAGAAATCAATCGATTGGGAATCAAATACAAAATAAAACTTACTGACTACGTAAACCATGTAGCTGTTAACATTTTCGACAATGGCAAAGATGATAGGCTGTTAAAACGGTTATATTATTAGACCTAGGAGCCTAATAGTATTACTCAGAACGACGATTCTATTCTTGAATTAAGTATCATCTAAGTATTTATATTTATGATTGTTTATCTTTTTGATGTTATTTTTTTTGTGACGTTACCTTATATTTTAACTTGTGGTTTTATTCATATTACTAGATTTTACGAATTCTATGCCCAGTTGTCCTACATTTTATCATAACATACGATATCTTTGATTTACTATTGATTTTTTTATAATGTATTTAATTAAGGTATTTCAAGAAAAATCCTTTTACTTGCTTATTGTGGTAAAATTAGTTATGGTTTTTACCTATAAAACCAATTGTAAATATAATTTGAAACACGAAAAAATATTTAGAAATAATACATACTGTTTATGAAATGCGGTTTGCCGGTAAAAAATGTTTGTAGGAGCTCCTTTACTATTTATTCTATTAGAGCATTTAAATTAAGTTGAATGACGTTTATAAAATAATTGTTATATTGTTTAAGATTTCCCACAAGTTTCTTTTATTAAAAATAATATATAATAAAAACAGACATTCTTTATTAATCTACTGAACATCAAGACAAATAATTTTAACAAAGTACCATTATATATAATAAATTTTATCCGTAGAATTTAACAAAAAATTAAAACTGATTAAATTTTAAAGAAATTTATTACGCGTGAAACGTTAACCGAAAGACATGAAATAAACCAATAAGTATATTTCTAAGTTTCACATAAATGTAATGTAATTGTCACAATTAACTTTGATTTTTCATTATTTATATTTAACTATTTTTATTACATTTCTTTTTTACTATAGTACTTAGAATTTTACATTATTTTTTATAGTTTACTTTTATTTCAGTGATATTTACTCTTAAAAAGTGTTTTTAATATGGTTTTAAGATTATAACTTATTTTACAGTTTTGTCAAACCACTTAAAATAATCAATACACATCAGATTAGCGACATGACTAAAAAAAAGTGTATACAAAATCAAAAAAGATAAAAAAATAGATTAATTTTGAAAAAAGAAATTAATAAACTGGATTAATGTTAAAAATGTTTTTAGAATAAAGAGTAAAATATAAATTAATAAATAAAATCGACTTAAGGAAAAATACTTTTCAGTTATGTTTTTTAAAATATGCTAAATTACTATTCAAAATATACGAAATGTATATTTGAAGCAATTTTTTAAAGTCAAAAGTTAAAAATAATTTTTTTTATTTTTAATATTTAAGTCTCATTTTTTTTTTTATTGAATTTATTTCATTGTATTTATTGCATCTTTTTTTTTTAGTATTACAAACCTAAAACAGTTATACTCCTACTAAAAAAAAAGAATTCTCTAGCAGAACAATTAATATCAAAACCTGAGCCTTAGGATAGCAAATACAAATAAACGATGAAAAAGTGAATAATAAGCAACCGCAAAGCTCTCTGGAGTTTTTACAGGGTAAATTCTTTATCTTTGGTACTGCAATTAATTCTCTTGAATTTTCGCATGAGAATACTTTAAATATCAGAATGAAATATAAATGGCAAATATCTTGTATAACAATTTAATAATAAATGATGACTAAAAAAATAAAAAATGTTCGTGTAATTATTTATTTAGTAGCCTGGAAAAATACTTACTGCATAACTGCGAAAAGACTAGAAAAACATCTATAAAATTAAAACAGAATCGTCAAAATCGGCCTGTTGGCAAAACTTTAACTTATATTTAAAAAAATAATAACATATAATACGAAAATACTTCGAATACGAAACATAACATATACGAAACATAACATATAATACGAAGATACATACAATACGTTAATAGGAAAATTACTTCTTTAAGTCCGTTAAAAATACGATTTAGATGTTTGTTCACAAATTTATGAAGTTAATATTTATGTGTAAGCAAGATCATACTTTAAAATTCCAAAATACAAAAAATTAATACGATTACAAAAATAAAAAAAATATCATTTTCACGTAATGTACAAGTAAAAATAACAGTACAATTAATGATTTTCCATTACATCAAATTTTTTCCGAAAATAAATTACTTTTAAAATAAATACCGTTTCCAAACTGGATCTTTACACTTTTTCCACTGTTATTTTAAAACGGAATTATAATTATAAAATTGGTTGGAACGGCATATATAAAAGTACACGGCTAAAGATTGAGAAGACTTTAAAGACGGTACAAGATAAGATTTTTCTACCTGAAGTCGACAGGTGGTTTAAAAAAAGGGTAAGTGGAGTGGGTGAATAATGGTAAGTAAAAGAAAGAGAGAAAAAATCATGAGTAGTGGGGAAAGGGCATAGATAATTTTCCCTTTCTAACAAAGGATAAGAATGAAAAGAAGGGTTGAAAAGGTTGTGAGAAAGAAAAAAATAATAAAGGGTCTCTTCTTTTAAAAACCAAAACAGTCCAGTTTTATGTTTAAAGATTCAGGATGTGTATGCAATAGTATACCTGTAACTCTTAAGAATTCATGGTAGCTTAAATAAATTAAATGCGACGTAAAGAACATATATGATAATTATCTAAGAGAGAAAAGACAAAATATTACATAAAAACACATGTTCCAGTCAAAAAATAGCTTCACGAGTCTCATATTTCCCAAATTATGCCGGAATTGAAGATAAAAAGAGGAAAGTAACAGCTAATTTACGATATTTTTTACATTTCTCACTATATACCTATTCTAGACAAATAATAGATAGACGTAGTATAAAAACTTTTATCAAGAAACGTTAAAGTTGATAGAAATACTGGGTTCTTGTCAAATAACAAATGTTTTGAGTAAATCATAATACGTTATTCCATTCAGTAGATTATGTAGTTCAACTAACGACTTAAAGCAAATAAACAATTCGGGTTGGTCATTGGTTCTCTCGTCCTTCTGTCTACCACTAGATTCTCGTCTCATTTAAGTATCCCGAGATAATTTTGTTTTTTACGTAATCTTTGGTCTCCCAAGGAGTCTAATTCAATGTGTGTTTTCTCCAAATCTCCTTCAGTTTGGTGCAATATTTTCTTTTCACAATAGGGAACGAATTAAAAATGTCTATTCTAATTCAGTAATAATATCCCAATCTTTGTAAAGGCCTATACACATCTTTAAGTCTGTTCTTTCCTATTTTTCATGCCTCATATTTTTTAAGAGTTTTGGGAATTAAACAGAATTATATCAGATGCTGTAAGTCATTTTTCAATTTTTTTAAGTTATCTTTAATCTGATGTTTTATATCCGTACATTTCTTGTTTTGACAGTTCACTAATACTTCCAGCTTATTTATACTTATTACTATTACTTTTGTAGCAGCTTATTACTTATTAAGCTGCTAAAAAAAAAGACCATCTATTTTCGATGTCCTATCTCCTTTTGTTCCTCAATAGCTCTTCCAAAATCACAACCTTGGTCTAAGCCTCATTAATTTGTATACCCTTATCCTGGCTTCAAGGATGAATATCGTGAAAATTCCCTTCAAGCATTTCAGATCCTCAGTAACACTAATATTTGAAAAATATCAAAACGGTAAGGGTCAAAATAGAATTTTTACCAATTTACCTTACCTTCTATAGTAAACCCGAAAGTGCTACGTTAAAAAGGCTAATTGAATGTTTTTTCCTTGTCTAACTCTAGCTTTTATAATAAAAACGTGGATACCAGTGTTCTTAGGTGGTTGGGTTTCAATTATCCACACTTTTTAGGAGAATTAGACCTGAGATTGTACAAGACTACACTTCATTCGGATTCATACACATCATCCTCATTCATCCTCTGAAGTAATACCTTACGTTAGTTCTGAAGGCTAAAAAGATAAAGAAAGCTTTTATAATAAAAAAACTAAACAGCTATAAATACTAGAAATTTTGATATTTTAAGAGTTACTTGGAATACCTCTGTATTAAATAAAGAACCTCTATTATTTTCTAGCTATGCCATTCATCGAAATAGAATATCTTAACTAAAGAAATAAATATATTTCAGTTTGTAAAAAAAGGTAAGCGTATTTAGATTCCAGCTAAAGTTTTTAAACCAGGGTGAGCTAAGTTTTTAAACCAAATGTGAGATACAAAAAATTAGAAGGAAATTTCAAAGCATTCATTGCAACAGTTTAAATCCAATTTCTATACAGTGTGAAATAGATGTTAATAAAAGTCCACAGGCAGACAGTGGGCTGGTCTAGTGGTAAACTAGTCGTCACAAATCATTTTAAAGTCAAGACTTTATATTTAATATTTTTATACTTTACTTTATATATATTTAATTTTCTACGTAGATGATATTAAGATATTTTTTTATTTTCGTAATTATTGCTTACGAAGCAATAATAAGAGTAGTGTTTGTTATAGTAGAATGATGTCTAGTAAAAGAAAACTGAGTAAAAAAATATAAATAGCTGCTATTATTTATTGATACAGTAGAATTATAATTTCCTACGGGTCCTACTAATACGTATAAACACAGAGTATGTCAAGGCTAAGTCTATGCGTTAAAAGAATTCTTTTGATTTAATATGACTCATTTTCCTCTTGTTCTTCAAATCCTTTTAAAACATACTTAGTGTTGATTTATATAAAACAGAGATAATTGTAAATCATTTGATTTACTATTTACCACGTGTACGAAAACTCGGCACATTCAAGGTTACTACCATACTATGAGAATATTATAATTTCCGAAGTACTGTAACAGGCAAATAATTAATACTAAATTTATTGGTAATAGTGCTTCTAAGTCGGCTTCAGATGATTCGTCATAAAATATTTTTCCACGAAAAAGGAGTGGTATCAACAAATGACGTAAATTATATTTAAAAAGAAGTACATTTATAGTTTTTCCTTTATATTTGAATATTTTCCTTAACATTACGATTAAAGTAAATAGTATTACAGCAGTTAAAAACTGTCTGTTTTAGAGCTGTTAATTAAGTCTATTTGTATATTTAAATATTACAACTATATTTTAGGAACCTAGCGGAATACTATTACGTAATTTATTAAAGAAAGCAACGGTTTATCGATTTCCATCGAATCAAACTAAGTTTTAAACCAAAATCAAACTAAAATTTTAAAAAGCAAACGTTTAAAAATTAAAGACAATTAGAAAACTCCACACTAATTAAATCTTCTTTCAATTTCAACTTTTATTAGTCAACACCAAATTAAAACCGACAAAAACAACTTACTTACTTGCAATTTTATTCAGGTTAATTTTAATATTTTTAAATTGTTTTAATTTAATTTACGGATAAGTCTAAAGAAAATGCTGCTCTTTAAAAGAGTAAGCCGTTCATAAGAATCACAAAGGCGTTTTAACACTTATTTATTAATAAAAATACGAAATGGATTAAACAAATCCGACGGTAAGTAATAGTTAACACAAACCTATCGGTAGTTGTATTACCGATTAATTTTCTTGAATTTTAGCCCGAAAATATTTTTAATATCAAAATGATATCAGCTTGAACATGATTCTTCTTTTACGATCAAATACTAAGAAAAAATGACAAAAAAGGATAAAATTTATCTCCAAACCGCCTTAGCTGTTAATGTAGTTCAAGTTTAAAAATATTTCACTTACATGATATCTGGAGGAAAAATTGACATCACCAAATTTTCCCTAAAAAATAAAAAGAAGAATAGAGTAAAATTAACTAAAACTATATTCTACAGATGAACTACAACGCAATATAAATTCTCAGAAAGAGTAACGGAATGAACGTAATGAAAAACAAACCAATTGTTTGAAGTACAACATATAACAAAAAAAAAAAAAATGTTTCGAAGGTGTGAAGGGACGCCCACAAAACAGAAAGGATTAAACTAAAATGGATGTAATCCATCGTTCAGTAAAAAGATATATAAAAATGTAAAATTAAAAACAACTTATAACTAATCTTACTAGATAAAGATGTAATCTTTCTATAAACATTTCATTGTATGTATGTACATATGTGACATACAACCCACACCCAAATATATATAAACACACACACACACACACACACACACACACACACACACACACGCACACTATGATATGAAATATTCTCACTAAAATTAACATTTAAGTTTTTAAAATTTCAGATTAAAGTCTAATAGATAGGAATTTAAAAGCTAGTTTCGGCTGTATTACGTAAAATATTGTGAATTCTGACCTAGTTCAATCTACTATGCAAAGCTGCATTACATACATGATCAAGAAATATTTAAATATACGGTGGTTAATTCAACAGACGCATTGATAATTTTTAAAAAAATTAAGGATTTAAAAACTGCCATTAATATAATACTACCAAATGCATCGTAATTAAACTTCATTCTTGTTTATACAATATTATAATTATATGTTATAAAAAGCTAACCAACAATACATACATAATTAACTGGCGTACGTTTCTGAAGATGGAAATAACCTTCTGAAAGCACTGGAACGTGTCTTACTACTGATAATTGTTGGCATTATCCCGGTCTTATAACTTATAATTATAATTCTATATATTAATCATACCAATGGTCATATTAAACATAATTCATTCTTGTTTGCTGAAAAACTTTTGAGTTTTCAAATTGAGAAAATCTCATTTCTTTTACATATTTCCTGTACGATAAGAACACTAGAGAGAACCAACAAAAATGAGGTGCCTTAATTTTTTATATTTCTGAAATACATTATGTCTAATAAATAATGTAATTTTTTCCGTCTTTTCGAAGAAAGGTACGATATTACTTTCGGTCGCATGGTGGGAATGGGGAAGGGGAGGAAATTTATTTTCTATGTTTTGAGGTATGAGGTGTACGAAAATCCCATACATTTAAATTGAGGTTTCCTTATAGATTTGTAAATCTATTTTTTGGCCTAAGTATACAATTTTGTGGCTCAAAAATCATTAAAACTATCTGATTAATTTCACTGAAATTTAGATATGCTATAGTAGTGTATCTTAAGTTGTGCATGTGAAAATTTGATGATGATTAGTAAACTGGTTCTTGTGTTACACTCAATTTAAGGGCAAAAAAATTAAGCTGGGCGAGTTAGAAGCCCGTTTTGATACTACAAATTGGAAAATGGAAACAAAATAAAATAACGAAAAGTCAATCTTCTTTCGCATAACTAACCAAGGTTTTTTTTTTTAATTGTACTAATTTAAACATTTTCAAGAATATTACTACTTAATTATGAGTAAAACGCTTATAAAAAATTTTACTTCAGTCAGTTCCAAAAAAAAAGCTTACAGTGGAATTATACTACAAGTGGGAAAATGATTCAAACCTACCGATGCATTTTTTTTGAACATCTGCCACATTTGATATGTTTTGTTTTTAATAAACTTCCAAGCACTTGCGTTTGTATTTAGTTTGTGTGGACTTGGATCACACCATTTTACTCAGAGTTAAATCTAAAAGTTTTTTTTTTTTAACTTGTACGTGTTAACTACCCATTTAACGAAGTTATTTTACGCTAAACATAAAATGGTATAATTTTCGTCGCAATTTTTTTATCTTTTACCCCAGATTTCTCGAAAGCTACTAAAACTATAGATCTGGCATCTACTTTTTTCAATTTTTCAGGTAAGATTTCACGTAAAACCTTCAAATATAACCCTTAATTTGAGTCTCAAGAATTACTATCAGGCTTAATTGTACCGAAGGTGCAGAAATCGGGGCGAAATCCTTTGATTGTCGACACTCTCTAACGCAGCGTTTTCCGAATTTATGTTTATCTGAACATTTTTTATTTTTACCAGTGAAATATGTCCTAAACCTCTGTTATATTTTTCGTGAATTACTCAGTCTATCCTTAATTTAATAATGAAAATGTATTATTTGCTGCAATTTATTACATTTTTTTCGTTTCACAATTAAATTTATTTTTCACATACCGAACTCAAATGGTTAGGGTTTTTTAAGTTATGAAAAGTATCTCACCAGACTAAATCTTACAAGCATCCTTTCCTAAAACCTTAAAAAAGATAATAAATTATAATTGTTTTAAAATAAATAAAAGAGAATGGAAAAATGATAAAAAATAAAGTTTAATTATTTAAAACTACAATTTGAAAAAAAAAATTGTCTGCTTTTAAATTATCCTGCAAAATAATACCACGTACTATCCTTTAAAATACCCAATTTGAAAAAAAAATAAAGAAATACTTCCATAAAAACTGCTTAATATCTGCTAATGAATTTTTTCTTAACCTTATGAACGTTTTTCATGAATACCTTTTAATCATGTAATTTATTTATACAACTAATGATGAAATGTATTAACTCTAGTAAAATTACCAATAAAAAACAAATCTTAGTGACTATTTTTTAAAAAATAAATCATTATCAAATACAAGAGAGGATCAATAATTTCAAACTTCAAAAAACAAATGTTCATTTGGTGTATATATCGTACTACAGCATACTACTTAAACCAAACGTGATAGTTATGTAATCTAACAAAAGATTTTTTTAAAACACTTGTTTTAAAACACAAGTGTTACTGAATATAGGGATTGGAGATATCGGTATTTCCATAAAGTCCGAACTGTGAAGAGTCTGGGGTTCCTTAGTGCATGAGCAGAGGAACAAGTTTCCCTTGGGAGTAGTATTTAGGGTAATAGGTATATAAACCACGAAAGGACGTTCTGCGAACAAAAAGTTCCGTACCTGTGTATAAACGAGAAGATGACCTCACTAGGCTTATTGATGGAGAATCAGTACGGCTTTTGTCCCGGAAAGAGTACTGATGACGTCATCCTTCATGTAATGGGTGGAATAATAACTTTGGTCCTTATTAGTGGGCCCATAGTTCTTGTAGCAGTTGGCTTATTATCCAGAATTTGCGTCAGTGGTACGAGTGTGTACCTGGCACTGGTTCTGATTGTGACTCGATTTTATGCTTTGGCTACTCATAGCACAAATTATTATAGAAGTCATCATTTGTCGACTCTTATGTAGTAAAAGGAGAAAGCTTTAGACGTGTGTCCGCCTCAGCGAGGCAAAAAGGTGGCAAAGACTCCTGGTCGTCAGTTCCCGTGACAAGTCAGAGGTTATTTTCTGATTCACCTTGCGTTTTTTTCAGAACGAGGGCAGTAATCTGAGACCTACGGACCGATCCAGTAGCGGCTAAGAGATACTAAGAGCGGCAGGGAAATAGATAAGGTCCCCAGCTACCCGTAGCTCGCTGCGGGTAGTCGTTGCATTGTGGGCTTGCCCAACTTAGTAGTAGAAAGGTAGACAGCGAGCATGTCTAGTTTGAAAGGTAGTAGTTAGGCTTGAGTATCTCTGGCTCAGCTAAAAACTTCCAAGTTGAAGCCCAGACGGAAGAGGAGGGAGGAGATTTCTCCGTCCCACTCGTCTAGTTCGGAGTTGGAGCTCTTCCCCGATATGGAGATAGAGGCACCCACCCGGGAGCAGAAGGTTGACTCGTTAGTCGAAGAAGGCCAAGGGTAAATCTGGCAGTTCAATTTTGATGTTGCAGGCGGCGCAACAGAGTATTGACAATTTGCTGAATTTCGAGTCCACGCGCAGTGTCAGTGCAAGGGCGAGATCCCGATTTTTACCGCGGTTGAGACATGTGCGAGAGGTTCTGACTGAGGTTATGTCTGATTTTAAAGAGTTATCTAGCAGGTAGGGGAATGTCATCGATGGGAATGTCACATATGGCATTCGCATGGCACTATCCTGACTGAGATAAGAACAAAGCTGAAAGATGCCTTTTGCTGAGATTTCATCAAAAGTCCATCCTGGCTAGGCACGGAGGGGGTGGCGTGGCAACCGAAACCGTCACATAGAGGGTGTCTTCTCCTACGGAGTCAGGATGGACCAATGCAAGCTTAAGCTCTTTCATTATGTTCGAACTTGCTAAACTGGGTGACCTCTAATTTTTTGCGAGCATCAACTCAATCTTGTATTAATTTTTTTTTTAATAATCATTTTTTGCCAGTTTATTTAAAGTTTTAAATTTTTGTGCTATGTTTGTGGTAGCCTACTGTATGATATGTTATTTAATTTATTATTTATTTAAGTTATTTTAATTTGTTTAGTTTATATTAAAAATAATTTCGTAAATTCATGATTTAATTGATTAATTTTAATACTCTGTTATTCTGTTATTTTAATGCTTAATGTCAACAACAACAAAAAATTGTACGAAAATAGCTACATACCAATTTTTTACCAATAAAGTTTTTTTAACAGCTTTCTAAAAGATGAAAAAATCTATCTAGATAGTAAATATATAACCTTTAAAAACTCAAAAAGGAAAATAAATGGTTTTTGTTTCTCTGTTTCTAACAAAATTACTAAATTCCAACAATTAATTCTAGCGAAACTACTATATTTAATTAGAAAAATAACAATGAACATTAAACATTTCTAGATCTTAGGATATTAAAATGGAATAGAATATAATATCGTTGAATTGATTATTTTTGGCTGCAAATTTTGGCATACTTCTTTTTCCACCTACGAAACATCAAATAAAACATAACAAACATTAGGTGTATTTGTAAATAGAAGATTAAAGTCTTTTTACATTCCTTAAAATATTATTTTAAATTTATGGTTTAGAAATCTTTTTATAAACAAAAATTATTGCAATTATTATAATAAAATAAAAAAGTTATTTCTCTGCTTGTACCGAATACTGTACTGCTAAGACAAAATTCGAAATTTTTAAGTAAATTTTTAAGATAATGCAGCTCATTTTCTATGTTTTCAGACGAAAGAAAATAATTATAAAGTATACAAGCTTATCGTGGTAATATAATCACTATAATTTTCTGATAACTATAAGAAGACAGTGCACCGTAATTTATATGATTTCATTTAAACAACTTTAACTTTCTGTGTAATTTAAAAGTAATTACAGTTATTCAATTCTACAACTAATTAAGAGATATAAAATAGCAAACTGGGGAAATATGGAATCAAAAGTTATGCAGTACTTAATTCTATTCAAATATTTTAGAAATAATCTGACATGATCCACGTTCCGGGAACGCAGCTTTAGCGCTCCGGGAAAGTCCTACAACTGTCGGTTGTTTCTGATGCACGACTTACACTCATATAAACACACAACTTAATTTAAAATATTTATTTAATTTAAATACGTTACTAGAGACGATGATTAGCACTAACTAATGTAATTTCGCAATTTACACAGAAAAAATTTCGTTTATACGGTTGGCAGATGGGAGTAGACGCGAGGGAGTCAGGTACCAGGTACCTGACTCGAAAGTTGTTCGAGAGTTCTAAGATTCAAATCGTAGTAAAGGTAAAAATTTTTACACGGAATTGAATACTAGATCGTGGATACCGGTGTTCTATGGCGGTTGGGTTTCAATTAACCACACTTCTCAGGAGTGGTTGACCTTAGATTGTACAAGGCTACACTTCATTCACATTCATACACATCATCCTCATTCATCCTCTGAAGTAATACCTTACGGTAGTTCCGGAGGCTAACCAGATAAAGAGTGGTACGCGACTCAACCGGACGATCGAGTTCAAAATCCAGCCAGATAAGGTTAATTTTTTTACATTAAAGATATTATTAATTTATCTAATCTACCGCTTATCTCTGACGCTGAACATAGCAGACGCTGTAACAGCATTTTTCTGGGTGGATGCGATTTTACAGAAATTCTTTTTTTTGCAAATATTGTAATTTTTTAATCGTTAACAACATGCCAAAGAAAAATACGACCCTAATTAGAAGATACTAAGGGTGACCTTGCTCTACAGGCTCACTCCTTTGATCTTTTAAGTTAAAAATGTAATGGCTCAATGCCCGATATACAGAAGTAATCTAACCAATTTTGGTCAAAATTGGTGTTGTAGATCTGGAGATATAAGGTGATTTAGAAGCCAATACCGAACACACTATTTACGAACACTAAAATCCGGAAAATTACCATCCGGTTTTTTGGGTTCCTTAGGTGTCAAAACGTCAAGATCAGGTGGAAACCGGATATGCCCAAATTTGGCCGATTACAATACTTTCCTTTGTAGAACTATAGCTCTGTTACAGCGCTATCTAGACGGAAAAGTAAAAACTTTTATTTTTTTTATATATAGATAAAAATATAGAAAAGAGAATCAAGAAATATCTAAAGAGAAGCAATGAGAAAATAACTTCATCAAGAGTTTTTCAGCATAAAAATATAACTTTTAAATAAAAAACTTTACATAAAACATCTATCAGTTGATTAAATAAATATAATTACAAGAATGATTAAACTATAATGCCCGGATTTATTTATTTAATAGCATATTATAACGGTTGTAATAGCATAAATTTGTTGTCAGCTATTGTTTTGTTATATTTAATTATATTATCTTTGATCACGGATTCAGTAGCATTTTTGTTTGACATTGAGTGCTTTTAACAGACCGCGGGAAAGAATAAAATCCGTTTGTCCATTATATGTTGTTTCCCGTGAAAGCATAATGATTCGAGTCACGAATTCGTTTAAAATTACATATATGTTAAATCATTAATTAAAATATAATATTAATAACAATATGAGTCATAATATTGTATCGTAATTGTTAATAACCTGAGCAAAACTAATAAGTATTTTCCTTATAACCATAAGTAACGCAATTAATAGAAATAGATACAACAAGAATTTACATTGTATAAGGAATAGAATTAAGTAAAACTATTAAGATTAACGAAGAACTTCTGTCTGTAAAAAAACTAATTGAAAATTAGCAATTTTTTTTATTTTATCTTTTTTATAAAACTCTTTCTTTATATTCATAAGGAACAATGTTTTTAACATTAGTTTGATTTTTTTTCCTGGTTTTCAAGTATGAAAATAGAGGTTAAAAGTTGAATTTTGGAAAATTAACAAATACTTATCAAATATAAGAGACTTTACTGTAAGTGTTTTGTAATTGAAATTTTACGATATGATATTGTTATTTAATATTATACAACTTACTATACTGACAATTAGTGAGGTCGATTGGAAGGCTTATGACAAGCTATCATTGGTTATGAAATACGGTTATTGATTAGTAAAGGTAGATTTATATACAAAATCAATTACGGTAAAAGAATGGACGTCAAGTTTAAAGTTATGTGGTTACGTTTATGGTTCTGAAAAAATGATGTCTGTAAAATAAGTCATAAAACGAAAGTTCTATAAAACAAAAGTAAACGCATTTAATAATTATGTTAAGTAGTTTTTTTCTTTGTAATATTCTGTTGAGCGATTAATACCATATACAAATTCTGCTTCTCTATCGTTACTAAACAATAAACTTAGAAGTGTTATTGAGAGCTTTTAATTCCGAACATTTGGCATAAACTTCATAAAATTGAATGAAAATTTTTGTGGTTTAAAATAATCTGAACCGCCTTGGTTTGATTAAATTTTACAATCGTTCCTGTAAATAATTTTTCTTGAAGTATTAACCATTTTATCTAAAGCAATTTTTCTTGTCTCAAATCTTTCTTCATCTAGCGTTTTTTTTTTTTAAATGTTGAATGACAAGTTTCGAAAAATTTCGTTTTGTTAACTAGAAATATTGATCACGGTCCCATATATATTTTTTCTTTATAAAGTCCAGATCGCTAAGAACGAAGAAGTTTAATACTACAGAAAAATTAATCAGCATCCTTTTTAGAGCTACCCAAGAATATGTGTACCAAGAATACATGATTTTATAAAGAATTAACCGTCATTCAGCTTGAAAAATCTGTCGCAATTTTAATTATTTCATCGTGATTATTAACTTAAAATAAATTTTTTTATTCCCACTTTAGCGTTCTAATTTTTTCTCCCCACCAGCATAAATTTAAAAGTCTCCAGAATCAAAATAAACTACGGTTCAAACCCTATTCACATTCACTTTTTAATCAACCGTTCACAATATTACGTAACCCATCCACTTTCTTTTTAAAATATTTTACATCGAACGTTCTACACCTACAACGACGGAGTTTAAAAATATATAAGTTATTCTTCTTTCTTTGTCTGTTTAGCCTCCGGAACTACCGTAAGGTATTACTTCAGAGGATGAATGAGGATGATGTGTA
>JAAAKQ030071734.1:0-15407 GCA_010016005.3 Zanna intricata | reverse complement strand
AGAACACCGGTATCCACGATCTAGTATTCAAATCCGTATAAAAATAACTATCTTTACTAAGATTTGAACCTTAGAACTTTCAACTTCGAAATCAGCTGATTTGCGATGTTGCATTAACCACTATACCAGCCCGGTGGGCAATCAATAACAGATCATTTGTACCTGGTATGAATAGTAGGTAATGATCCTTTCCCAAAGATTGCGAAAAGTTATGCTAATTGTTTTGGAATACTGCAATTCAGAAAATGTATTTCATATTCTACTGCAACAGCTGTAGAATTATTAAACAGACCCAAAATGAATACCTAATCTGTGTATTTCTCTGATGTAAATAAGTACAGCATTACTTCAAAGGCAAACCCAGCGGTCAAACTGAAATTCACAGAAAACCTTCAACAGTGACAGGATAATTCACAGTAACCAAAACACCTAATGTACCTTACAGAACAACTTATCAGTGTTGTGCACTGTTGATCAGCTGTTATTTTACTGCTGACTAAAATAATAATTTTTCAAATAATTTATTGTATTTCTGACACTAATAAAAATAACTATTACCCAAGTAACTTTTATATATTATTTTTATTTTACAATTGTTGTGTAATTTCCAGTTTTTTATTTTTTAACAGTAAATTTTGATTTAAGAAATTTTTCACATCACCAAAAAAGGATTTGGTTTTTGTTTACATTAAATAATCACTTTTCTGAGAAATGTAGTAATATACTGTTTCTAAATGAAATTTAACTTTGTCTAACACTTCTTTGTTTTAGTTAACTTATCTTACATCCTTTTTTTCAGAATTAAATTCTTTATAAGTTTTACATGATTATTACCTACTTAACAAAGTTATTTAAACATAAAACACAGTTTTTTACCAATATTTATTGGTTTTCACCAAAAATATCTCAAAAACTATTGCAGATATGCTTCTAGGACCTATTTTACTTGATTTCTAGGTTAAAAACCATAATAAATCGCTAATTCTGTTCCTTGATAACACCCTAAAAATTGCAATATGACTCATCACCTTTTCAACGGGGTAGCTGAAATCCAAGCAAAATATTTCACTAGCCCCAACTCACAAATCAAGCATTTCAGGACATATATTTATGCAAACTTTTTCCATTATTTTCATGAATAGAATAGGTCACAAAAGTACCAGGAGAACTTTCTGATATACCTGTGTATATATTCAATAAGAAAAATGACTGTCAGGCTATAGCAGCCTAATAAGTTGGGCCGCAGCAGGCTGAATGTTGCTAGGCTACATTTAGGCATGTGTTCCATCTTTCTTGGCTTTTGGCTTTCTTATTCAAGAGGTAAAGAATTGTTCACGTTGTGTCTACAACATTGATGTATCACATTCATAACCTGTTCATTATTGTAAAAATGATGAAATTTAAAGATTTTTGAGAAGGCAAAAAAGAATGATAATGCAAGATTAGCATCTTATGCAGGATTGCAAGTACGGATTTGGCAACATCTCCATACCTAAGTTTTATTACATAGGAATAGCTTCAAGTGACTTGAGTGATATCGGGGTCTCAAAATTATGCCTTTTGAGAGAGCCAGACATTTCCTCTTTATGACAGATTTCACTTTATTTTCTGGCAGTCAATATAGTACTCACTGATTTTATTTTGTTCTTTCAAATAATCACAATACATTGTACCTTTATAATCCCAAAACACCATCAGCATTATTTTATCGGCTAACTTATAAGTTCTGTATTTTCCCTGGCGGATGAACTAAGATGATTCCATTTTGTACTTTGAAGTTTGGCTTCAAGCTCAAAACGATAACTCCAAGATTATCATAAATCGTTATGCAATCTAGAAAATATTACTTTCAGCTAAAAATTGTCATTTCAGTTCCTCACAAACGGGGATTAAGCATCTTTGTGATTTTGAGTTGACTACTCAGAACGCATCTCAAACACATTTTACAATAACCAAGTTTATTATTAATAATGGAATGATGCTCGCATTACACATTTCATCAATTTTGCAAAGCATCAGTTGAAACTTCTGTGTCAATAAAAATCTGTTACATTTTCTCTGTCCGATTTAAACTGTTCAATTCACTTATAAAAATGTGCACAGTTAATATAACTTTTACCAGATTGTTTAACATCCACAAATGAATTTTGGTTAATTTTATACCTTCAGAAATTAAAAATTTAGATTCTATATAGTTTTGTTCTCAATACAAGCTTTGAAATTTATTTTTTGGAAGTCAGCACCAAGTACAAATAAATTTTGTAATTTGTATCTTGTGTACTCATAATCCATTTAAAATCTGGGCCTAACTTAAAAAAAAATTCCATCGTATTGAAGATAGAATGGTGGAAAAATTATTTTTCCTATTCAAGCAATATTTTTTAATTAATTTTTTTTTGAATCCATTCAATTTAAAAAAAAATTATTGAATGGTTTTTAGGTTTAAAAGCTAAAGACATATGATATTATTTAAAAAGTTTAACAATATTATTGATGAAATTAATATGACAACTGATTTGTGAAACTACTTTGTATCCTTGGATATGAACGATGGCTTGATCTATCATGTTAAATAAGCATTGTGTATGTCAGCAGACGGTGAGAATTATTGTGTACAGTAATATACAGTTGGAGAGAATCTCCAACCCGAACCCGGCACGTTCGATCATTCAAGAAACCATTAATAAATGCAAGTATATTGGCCTTGATTCCCCATTTTTTAAGGGTGTTGAGAATACCGCGTCGCCAGGCTGTATCAAACGCTTTTTTTATATAAAAAAAAACAGCTGTGAGGCATTGGCTGAGAAGAAAAGCGTTCTGGATAGCTGATTCCAATGACACTAAATGGTCAATGGAAGACCGTCCTTGCCGGAAACCACACTGTTCTGGAGATAGAAGGCCATGTTTCTCCAGATACCATGTAATTCTCTCCACTAATTCACTATTCTCTCCATTAATTTACATAATACGCTTGTTAAGGAAATAGGTCGGTAGTTTAAGGGACTTAATATTACAAGTTGCCAACCTCCGTGGCGGGAGTGGTAGTGTCTCGGCCTTTCATCTGGAGGTCCTGGGTTCGGATCCCGGTCAGGCATGGCATTTTTCACACATACTACAATTCATTCATCTCATCCTCTGAAGATATACCTTATCGGTGGTTCCGGATGTTAAAAAAAAAAAAGAAAGAAAAAAAAATAATGTTACAAGTTAAAGTTTATGACAAATATCAGTTTTTAATTTTATTATTATTTTTTATACTTAAGATAATGTAAGATTCTTTTGTTTTAACATGTTTCAGCAGTAATACAAATTTTTTGTACATTAAATTAATTATTTATTTAGCAGAATTTGACATTTGTGATGTTTAGTTTCTGCATAATGAATGTAGTATTAAAATTAAAAGAACATCATCCGCAACATGAATCTAATTATATTGATAAGATTTATGTTTTCCCTATTCCTTACAAGTTTATTTTATTACGATGTTAATTTATTATTAGAATAACATTTATTAGAATACTTGATCGTGACATAGCTTATCATTTGCATATCACTAGTTACAATTATTATTATTATAATTAGCACTCAGCTGTTCCACAGTGTTACTATTACAACAAAATGTAATATATTTAAAAAAATAAGGCTAAAAACCTAGCGTACCCATGCTACTCTAGTGTTATTATTACAAAAAAGTTATATATTTTTTTAAAAAATCGACTAAAAACCTTTTCCATCAACAATCCGTCTTACCCCCAATACCCTTAAAAACTCTTTCCTTTCCTACCACAGGTAAAATATTAGCTCAAAACCTATTTGCAGTCTGTTCAGATGTTCTCCTGGACGAATTGGGATGATTTTGTTTTTTATCCTGTTTGGTATGACCTGTAGATATGTCATCAAGCACTGACAGATCTTCAAAGTGATTTTCCTATGAGTAATAACCTCAGAAAGTTCATTAATTAAGTAATAAATACGGATTTTTTGAGGAATTCTCAGAGGATACACAAAATTGGGGTCTGTGACACTTGATGACATATCTGTGGGTCATTCTGAGCAGAATATTAAAAAAAAAAAAAAAATCAGCCAGATTTGTACAGTATAAAGCCCAGACAGGCTGGAAATAGGTTTTCATCCAATTGGTTTCATGCCGGCCTCCGTGGCTGAGTGGTAGCATCTCAGGTTCGAATCCCAGTCAGGCATGGCATTTTTCATACACGCTAAAATTCTTCATCTCATCCTCTGAAGATATAACTTAACGGTGGTTCCGGAGGTTAAAAAAAAGGTTGGTTTCATATACAAGATTCTTTTATAGCTTTTCTTCTTAATAATAAAATAACATAAAAATCACACTTTAAACATAAAAAACACATCTGATATTTTAGAATAATTATGTAAAATTCACTGATACTTTTCAATACATACAAATATGTAAATTTTATCTGTAAATATATACATATATGTGAATAAATATAAAGTGACAAATTAAATTAAACATAGCAAGGTGAAAAAAATCATATATATATATTCATGACTGACAATATAAACAAAACATTAAAATTTATTACAGCTGGTGTACAGAGAATTAAAAATAATCAGTTAACTAAGTGATTTTTCATTAGTCTAAAATTTTTAGGTTATTTATAAGTTTTGTCTCATCTAATTTGTTTTTAAATTACATTTATATCTAATATTAATTAATGTTAAATTTATATCTAAAATTGTATTAAATTAATTATAATCAAAATACAGCATAAAAGCACTAAATAGATTACTGAATTATACAAAAATAAGTTACAAAAGCGAGGGTAAATTAAATATAAACTGGAATTTTTGTTGTCATTGATGCGCGGCTAATTGAGAGGGATATGGCTTCTCAGAGTTGTACACAGGGATGTGTTCAAGAGATCCCACTCTTGGAAAGCCAACTCACTTCTTTTTTCTAGTCAGTATTGCAATGTCAGAGCAGAAGGTATCATCGCATGTTGTGCAACATATTATCATTAAATTTCTCATGGCAGAGGGTGTGAAACCATCCAAAATTTTAAGAAGAATTCAGGCACAGTTCAGGGGCAACATACTTAAAAAGACTCAAGCGTATGATTCCCATAACCAGTTTTCAGAAGGATGAAACTAGTTGAAAATGAAGGTCACCAATATCGCCCAAGGATAAGTGCTATTGCTGAAAAAATTCTAACGGTTCATCACCTTATCGAAGACGACTGTCGATTAACAATTACAGAAATTTCATCTATGATTGGAATAAGGTATGGCAGCAATCAGGCAAACATTACTGGAGATCATGGATTTAATAAAGGGGCAGCACAATGGATCCCTCGTCTTCTCACCAAAGATCAGAAACTCTATTGGCTAGAAGAGAATGTTTTTGCATCGAATCATATGACCTGCAGTGAAACTCAGGTGCACAATTACATCCCAGAATCAAAAGAGGCAAGTATGAAGTGGTGAAAAAAGGGGAAAACTGCACCATTAAAGCCAAAACTCGACTATCAGCCGGTAAGGTTATGGCCACAGTATTTTTTGATTTCAATAGAGTTTTGCATGTTGATTTTCTTCATGAAAATTGTACAGTTAATTCTGTGAACTACTGCCAATGTTTAAACAAAGAAAAACTTGCATATTGTCAAAAAAGAAGTCAATTTCCAATCTGAGATGTCATTCTGCTTCACGATAATGCTTAATGCTTGAACCAATAGCATGGCTCCAACTCAAAAAAAAATTGCATCCTTATTCTAGACTACAATTTTTTCTTTTTTTTTTTTCTGTTTTGCCTCTGAAACTATCTTATGGTAATTTCAGAGGATGAATGAGTTTGATATGTATGAATGTAAATGAAGTGTAGTCTTGTATAGTCTCAGGTCGATTGCTCCTGAGAAGTGTGGTTAATTGAAATTCACATAAAAATAACTACCTTTACATGGATTTGAACCTTAGAACTCTCGACTTTGAAATCAGCTGATTTGAGATGTCGCGTTAACCATTAGACCAGCCCGATGGGGATATTCTAGACTACATTGAACCATCCTCCATACAATCCAAATTTATTACCCTGTGATTATCATTTATTTTGGCCACTAAAAGAAGCACTTGGAGAATAGACATTTGGGGATGATGCTGTTGTTGAAGTTTTGTTGTGCAATTCCTCACCTACTACCCATTTTCCTACACACGCTTACAATTTACTTCAGCCAGCACATGCAACTCCCTCTGGAAAGGGAGAACCATTGCTTCCGCCAAATACTAGGGCCCCAAAAGGCATATTCCTGCCAGCCTGAAAGGTGCTAGCACCAAAAGGACTTCAGTGGATGGACTTAAGGGGAATCACGCTGGGAGCACCAAGCTGTTGCACGACAAGCCTCCCGAATTCGGCCCCAGTATTTCTACAAACGCCCAAAGGAACGAAACGCAAATACCAAATCCATCCATAAACTAAACGAAAACTAAAATCACCAGTTAAAAATAATGACTCGCCCGATAATAAGAAAGACACAGCAGCAAGGGACATCAGTCCAGGCTCTGAAAATTGTAGAGAGAAAATGAAAACTTCCAACACCTTGCATTCCGTTCTGTTCCATTGTTGTGCAATTGGTCGACAACATGCCCACCTTCATTTTACAATAGTGGGATCAAAAAGCTACCGATCTGCTGAGAAAACAGTGTTTCCAAAAGAGGAAATTATGCAGAAAAATAATATTCTGAGCATGTTTTTTTATTATCCTTCAATAAATTATAAAACATACATAAATTCTGGTTTATATTTGATTCACCATTGTATATAAATGCAATAAACAGAAATTTACATCAGGAAAACACATACGTTCAAGCCGAGAAAAAAAATCCCCTTAGAAATCAATAGCAACAAATTTAAATTACTTTTATCTCATTTAAAACAATGTACATAAAAAAAAAACCAGCAATAAAAACATAATTAATAAACTAGTAATTTGAAAATAATGACTGGTTTGAAGAAATTAAATATTTAACTTAAGTTACTAAAAAATGTAAATTTATATTTAAAAAAAAATAAATTTAAATATAGTATTCCAACAATAATTATATCATTATCTACCAAGTCACAGTATTTGCAGGAGAACAATTCATTCTATCTATAATTTTAAACCTTTAATTATATTTTAAATAAATTCATTTTTTTTTTTTTCATTTTTTCTGAAAAAACTGAAAATTTATTTATGATATTCCACTACCTAAGATGAAATCTGAGATGCTACTTTCAAAACTGCCAAGATGAAATTTTCAAAACTTCGAACTGCATGTATTTTTCTGTTTTCATCAGTTTTTTCTTATTTTTTAAAAAATAAAATTTAGTACATCTAAATGTCTATTTTTATTAATCTTATTTATCAAATAAAATCTCATTTTTGTTATTTAATTGTTCTTCTAAAAAATAAGTTCTACATTAATTATGTATTAATTGTTCAAAGTAAAGAAAAACAAACACATACCCATTAAGAGCAGAAACAGGCATAACCATGCAATCCCTTCTTCCAATTAAATGTGCATTCTTATTAAATATCGGTTTTACTTCTCGAACACCCATACAATCAGGTATATCTTGTTTATTAGCCAAAACAAGTAATGGAACTCCAGTTAAACACTCACTAGAAATCATTCTATCTGTTAAGACAAACATAAACAAAATAATCAATGTTATATCTTTACTAATTAATATTTATAAAACTGCTTCTGGGATTATGCAGGTTATTATCAGGTATCTAAATTATTCTTCATCCCAAAAATTTAAACAAATGCATATGTAGATTAGGACACATAAATTATTGAATCCACCTAAGAAGTACAAAACAAGAAAGATTTGTTATTAACTCAATTTGCATTTTTTATAAATAAAATGTTTTTTTATTTTTAAGTACTTGTATAATCTGTTGTTCACTTAAATAAAACTGAATTTTAAAAATTACATAACCATAAAAATAAAAAAGGATAAACACAAAAAATGTTTGCCAAAGAATGGAACTTCTTAATTACAGCTTGCAGATTATTAGGAGTTGAACAAAACATGACATTAGAAAACTACGAATAATTTATTTCATGGACTTAGGTCAAGGATGAAAGGTGGATAAAAGGTTTCCTGAAAACATTTTTCTTCTAGATGTCTTCCGTCTATTTTATTGTAAAAGAAAACAGATACCTCAATCTCCCTGCTCCATGATTTTCATCAAGATTATAAAAATTCTCAAATCTGTGATATCTACAATTACTGCAGGATCTAACAATTCACAGGAATACGACTGTCTTTTCTAATAAGTGTTTGACTCTCCCTCGTCACACCTTTAAAAACAACTGTACTGCTGCTTGTTACAGGCTGTAGAAATAGACATCTAGGTATTACCATAGCAGAGGGTGTCTGTAGAAAGGCCAGAGTAAGAGATGATTTCTGAAAAATAGCAATTATTAAAAAATACAATTTTAAGTGATGCACTTAAAAAGGTATTGCTCTGAAAAGCCTAGCACCTCGGTGGTACAAACTATGTTTTTAGAACTATACAGTTGAAAACAATAAAAAATTACAACTGCAATTACTAAATGTAATTTCTCTTTTCTAGATATAATTTCTAAACGTCAGTTTCACGTTTTTATAAAAATATATCATAGTAACCTATTGTAAAATTGTTCCTGAATCAAATTTTTAAATTACTCAAAAAAGTTCATCAAAAAATACAAAAATCATGATGCTCTTCAAACTGAAATGTGAATATCAAAACTTTATTTAGATTTAGTGCATTAAGAAAAAGTAAGCAAGAAAAATAAAAAAGATGAGCAGGATATTAAGGTCAAGGAATTGTAATAACAAACAAAGTTAATTTATGTAAATATAAAAACATTATTAATATTAGTAGTTATATTTAATGTTCGTGGCTTTCTCTTCTGGTAAAGAAAAAACATATAGAACCATAGACCAAGGAAAGTTACAAAAATAATACAAGTCTAAGAATGGCAGAGAAAGAAAAGGAAACATAAACTTATCGAGAGGAGAATTAACCCTTATGCACCGTGATAGCTATAATTTTCTACTTTGTAGGCTCTTACATTCATTAGTTGTAGGCGCGTAAATTTATTCGTACAATTATTATATTTGTATATGATTATTGGCAACAATTCGCTGTTTCCAAGAAGGTATTACAACGTATTGTAGGATATATGGAAACGTTATTACACGCCTTTCTTAAAGAGGTTTATGGCTGGTTTGATAAGGTCTAATCCGACCCTTCTGAGCAAGATACATAATTTCCTACTAGTTCTATATTTGTCTTACAAAGGTTTTGTTTGTATGTGCGTGTTCTCTATTTTGTCTGGTATTATAATTTTTGCTCGCTCGACAGCCCTGAAGATTGACAGTTTTATGACGATTTACGTCCAAACATGTAACTTTTAGGGCGTGACTCAGTTATTTATTATTTTAGATTTTTTTTCAACCCACTAGCTTGGTGTTTACATTTTATATTTCACAATATAATAGAGAATGCAAAGAAACTCATAGGACATTTTGTTGAATACAAAAAAAGATATGTTATTTTTACTACAACGTATATTTCTGGCACAGCGCAGTCAGAATGACTAACCGAGCTGCCTTGTTACACTGCTTGCTTCTCTTAGCAAATATCGTTGCAATTCTTATTATTATTTTTTTAATTTAATTTTTTTGTTACGTGTATATATTTTTTTTACATTAATAATATTTATATGGTTGTATAAATGTACAAATAATGAGTTGAGTGTGCGTGTGGTTATTTTTCTAATTTAACGGTATAGGGTACACTTCAGGTTTACTTACTTTAGTTTTTTCTTTTTTAATTAATTTTTTTTCAGAGCTGACTTATTTAACTGTTACTATTATTATTTTTTTAACATAAATGGACTTATTGACGATGAAAGGATATGGAAACTTTTAGCGGAAGACAATGTAGATGAACCATATATGCAATTATTTTTTAAATATTGTGTTCTTTATGCGATTAGATCTCTTACAATTTTCAAACTATCTTAGAAAATACAGTTTCTTTCAAATCAAGGAACTCTGCTTTATACGTAGAGCAAAAAAAAATCATAAAAAACATATTTATCAGCAAAGGAAAAAGATAAAATTCTTGAATTACGCAAATTTTATGTAATTAAAAAAGGACAATTTTTATTTATATCTGTGGTAATTGTTATACTGGTTGTATTGAAATGATTTATACAAATACGGAGTTTTTTAACCTAATTTAATTTTTTGAAATTATTTTTAGCAAAAATAACAAAAGAGTGGGGATGTAAATGACCAGATGTAAATTAATTTAGTCAGCATGGCAATTTATCTGGTCGGCGCGGTTGTTAAGGGTTAATTGATTCTTCCTGATATTTTGAATGATAACATTAACCCGATTCAAACTTCAAAATTTACCTTGAATATTCGATTTTTAAAAAAGTCACAAATACCATTGTTTATAGAGAATTCATTAACTTAGAATAATATGCATAATACCTAAAGAGACGCAACACTTCAGCATTGAATAGTTCCTTTACCTCAAAATAATCAATTTTAAATATTGGAAATAAAGTAGGAATTTTAATGGAGTATTCATAGATTTTAATGATGTCTACAACAATACAAAGAGGAATTATGGAAAAGCATAACAAAACATGTGGTTCCAATAAAACTGGCAGATCTAAGTGGAAAAGAGTTTAAATCCTAGATGAACCTAAAAGAGCCTTTGAAAAACTTGAGACATAAACTGTTGCATTGAGGAGCAACAGGAGTATCACCCATATCATTTCTTTTTGAAACTTCTTGTAGGTGAAACAGTTATCGGTTGCAGGAGATCAGAGAAAGACAAAAATACAGATATATCCTTAAATATTTTGCAGTTAATGCAATAGTATTAGCAGATAGGACATCAAATTAGTGGCAGAATGTTTATGAAAGAAGCAAAACAGATTGGTTCACCAATTAATGGAAAACAAAAGGAAAGATTTACTTTAGAAGAAAGGCAGCATCATTAAAATTATTCAAAAGAAAACATTACCAAATTATTCCAAGGAAAGAATTGATTATTTAATACATCAAGGAGTACTATCAAATAATACAAATTGAGAAGATGAAGAAACTTACGTAAACTTGACATGCTGACAGAAGTCTATACAATTACAGTGGGTGAGGAACTTCAAGTTAAAGTACCCTCACAGAGACCAGCATTTGGCCAGATGCAAAAAGACACCATTTTTGTTACAGCTAATGGAGCCACCCTGTTAAAACAGAAAGGATAAAAAATTGGCCGGCATTCATGCCGGATCGAACCTAGACTTGAGGAGCTAAAATGTTACAAGTGTTGGGGATCTGGTCATTATTCAACAATAGAGTGTAAAGGGGCCGATCGCACAAATCTTTTTTTCAGTGTAGTGGGCAAGGCCATAAAATTAAAGACTGCCTGGAGCCAACGATGGGTTTAGATTGTAGTCAGTTAGGGCACCAGACTGGAGGCTGGTTTTGTACTAAAAACGAGAAATGAAATGTCTACAAATAAATGTCAACAGAAGCATCACTGCACACGATCTTGTGCAGCAGTCAGCAGTAGAGTATGATGTAGATTCTATATTAATTAATGAGCATCAATGTCAGATCAACCACTTCACATGAATGGTATGTTAACACCAATGAGGGCACCGCGATCAGAAATATATCACAGCATTATGCAATTCTGGATATTAAAATAGGATGTGAATGGATTGCGATGAATCTGACATCATGCACAATACTGAGTTGCTATAAATCGCTCAATTGTGAGAAAGAAAAGTATGATCAGTTCCTTGACAAGCTTGAGGAAGTATTGCATGTGCCAGATCGGCCAATGGTTGTGTTGGATGACTTCCATTCTGAGAGCAACGCACTAGGAGGGAAGAAATCGACTAGGCAGGGATATAAACCAGTGACCCTGTTCAGCTCGCTAGACATGTCGGCCATCAATACACCACCTATAAAAGCATTTGTTAGTACAGAATTTTTTTGACTGTGGACAACATCATAGTATCAGACAGAATACTCCAGCGGACAAATTACTGGAAAGTTATGGAAGAGGAATATAACAGCGACCACCAAGCTATACTGTTTGACTTACGATTCAAAACCTTTGCGATGCAACATAAACAACACTGTTAGAAACCATCAGAGACTCAGGTGCTTACTTTCATCCAATCTGTGACCTCCATAGTAAAAAAAGACAGATTCAGAACCCAGAAGACTTGTTAATAATACTACAGGACGAGAGCAATAAATTAAGGCCAACACCTGCAGCAAAAGACAGGTGTACAGGTGGTTCACAACATTAACCAACCTTAGGACTGCTATCATGGTTGGTAGACGGGCGCTTCAGTGTGAACGTAGGAGCAAGCAAGGTGACATAGAAGGGGCTGAGATGGCTTACAAACAAGCCCGTAAAGAGCTATGTGCCAAAATTAATGCTGTGAAACGGGTTTGCTGGTACAAGCTAGTAAAAAAATTGGATGACAACCCATGGAGGAAGGGGTATTGTATACTGATGAAACGTTTCGGTGCGCCCCTCCATTCCTTGTCCAGAGGGCAATGTTACAATCCGGGAACTATTCCAGTCACAGGAATCAGAATAAACTGAGACTCTACCTTTCAAAAATAGATGCTTTGGCATTGAAAAATTTCGAATTGCGGCGTCCAGAATTAATGTAAAAAAGAGTCCTGGCCTGGGGGCATTCTTAGGACCCTGTTGAAAAGATTGTGCGAGATGCATCCTTGGCTGGCTTTAGCAAAATAAATAAGGATTTGAATGCAGGCCCATTTCCAACTTCTTGGAAAAAAATTATTTTATTGCTGATACCAAAGCCAACTCAGACTGAACAAAGAAGAGATTTAAATGTGATTTGCCTCTTTCCTACATTAGGCAAATTACATGAAAGATTGTTAGCTGAGAGAAGATGGGCCAATCTAAACAACATTGGTGGATTAGCACCGAATCAATTCGATTTTATCAAGGAACAATCAACTGTGAATGCCCTATGTAAGGTAGTCAACTGGACGTAGACTAGCAGAGCAAGCACCTGGAAGACCAGAAGGATTTCCCTGACAGTCCTCTTGGATGTCTGCAATGCTTTTAATGCCATAGCATGGTGTTATATTATTGAAGAGAAGCGTAGACGCAATATCAGTGAATACTTGTGCACCTTGGTTTGAGATATTTTACTTGACTGCGAGCTGTTAACTCCATCAGAGGAGGGCATGATTACTTTCAGGATAAAAGGACGTGTTCTGCAGGGCTCCATCCTCAGCCCCCTCCTATGGAACCTCTTTTTCTTTTCTTTTTTCTTTACCTCCTGAATCACTGTAGGTATTACATCAGAGGATGAGATGAATGATTTGTAGCGTGTATGAAAATACTATGCCTGACCAGGATGCCTCCTATGGAACCTGGCATTTGATGATCTGCTGAAACTGGTTTCCCGGAGGGAGTGGAATTGATTGCATATGCGGACGACTTGGTGATGCTCGTTGAGGGTGCCACTGAGAACATGGTAGAAGACAAAGCAAATAGGGTGATAAGATAAATAAGCGTTTGGCTAAGAAGTAGAGGCCTCAATTGGCACCACAAAAGACACAAATTGTGGCTACTGTTGGCAGAAGGTAAATACAACCTATTAAAGTTAGGGTGGATGATACCATAATAGAATTTTCACCCAACATTAAATATTTACAAGTCTGGCTCTTACACAATGGGCTTATCAGCCATTACTTAACCGAAGTATCGCAGAAAGCCGAGCAGGGTGTCAATGCCTTGAGTCGTCTGCTGGGGGCCCCGCTTCACAAAGCAGAAACTGTTGATGCAGCCTCAGTAGTTATAGTTTTATACACTGTATCAGCATGAGGTACAAGACTTTTAATGTTAAAAGAAACACCAAGAAATTGACTTCTTACCAAAGGAGAATATACCTAAAAATACATCAGCCTATAGAACGGTTTCTACCAAGGCAGCTGCAGTACTGGCGGGTTATTACTGATAAAGCTTCATGCAAGGCAATTAGAACAATCATATGAGGGTATGTCAGAAGACAATACTGCTAATTTGGCAACTGAAGAATGGCAACAGAACTGGGAAAGGGCGCATATCGGCTTATGGACGAAAAGGCTAACCCCAGGCTGGAACTACCATGGTTGGGGAGAGATCAAGGAAACATGAACTACTACGTCTTACAGCTCCTCTCTGGCCATGGGGAATTCTAGAGTATCTCTACAGATTTAAAAAAAACAGAGCCCCAATTGTATTTACTGTGGCAGTTCCACACATTCTACAAATGTTCCAGGTGGTACAATATTATAGAAAGGACGCGCTTAGGTTGGTTGACACCAAACAACACCATGCCACATATGTTGAGCGGTATGCAAGAATGGAATAATTGTGTGTATAAATATATATATATATACATACATATACACGAGGTGCTACCCAAAAGTTCAGGAAATTTGAATTTTGCGCGCGAACTATTACTGGTATGACCTGTTGTCACTAGATGTGGCTAACATTCTTTGTGAATCAGTGTTCCAACAGCTGTAACGGTGAAAGGCTGCATTGTTGACTTTCGTGCAGTTGTGTAACGTTGTGTTTTACTGCTTTGGCGATGTTCTAAATGGCAAATTTTAAAGAGCGAAGAACCTGTATCACATTTTGCTTCAAGTTTGAAGAAACTGGTGCAGAAAACCATTGCATGTGTGGAAGTATTTGGTGACAATGCTATGAGTAAAAGTAAAACTTTTTTGTGGTACAAACAATTCAAAGTCGGACAAACGACAGTCAATGACGATGAGCGTTCAGGAAGATCATCAACAAGTGCAACACTGGAAAACATCGCGAAAGTGCAAGAGGCTATTTTAGCAGTTCATAAACAAACAATCCATGATGTTTCTGCAATCGTACAAATGTCATATGGGATGGTGCAATGCATCTTGTCGGGGCAATTCAAACATGAGACGCATTGCTGCAAAATTCGTACCGAGACTGTTGAACAGCGACCGCTATCTGTTTGGAATTTCTTGGCTTCCAAAAAGACGGTAGTGATTCCTCACCCTACCTATTCGCCTGACATTGCCCCGTGTGAATTTTTTCTCTTTCCAAAAATAAAATTTCAAGTGAAAGGCTGTCGTTTTACGTTTTAACACAACTGAGGAGATTCAGGAAGAGACGAAGAATGTGCTTCAAACACTTATCCCTGCAGATTTCCAGGGATGCATGGAATCATGGAAAAAATGCTGGGATCACTGTATCAATGCCCTGGGGTACTACTTTGAAGGAGACAGTGGAAATTAAAAGTTATGGTAAGCTATTTTATTTTTATGGTAAAATTCCCTGAACTTT
>JAAAKQ030071723.1:0-15408 GCA_010016005.3 Zanna intricata | reverse complement strand
ATCCCGGTCAGGCATGGCATTTTTCACACACACTACAATTCATTCATCTCATCCTCTGAAGATATACCTTAATGGTGCTTCCGGAGGTTAAAAAAAAAAAAAATAATAGTAATATATGTATAAAAAGTGTCATTTAATCGTTCACGAATTTGTAATAGTATTTTATTCAAAAATAATTTGGGTTAAACACTAATAAGTTGATATAAGGAGTGATACGTTTCTGATTGTTACGTTTGCATTATAATTATTTAAACATGATTCCCATATTTTATAAAATTTAATAATAATAACATAATTTTATATATATGTATATATATATATATAATTTTACAAATTACTATTTTTTATAATTTTAACAATGTTTTTAATCCCCGGAAATGTTTCTGAGCGTGTCTGGTTGTATTTACAGGAAAATAATTTTAACTCGCTGGTTATTTGGTCGAAGAATTAAAAATAATTGTTATAGAAAATTGATGTATTTTTATAATATAGTCACACAATCGGTAGAACGAATTTATTTCTGTATTTTCAAGCGTTCTCTCGGATACATTCGTGTAGCATGGTGGTTCTCCAAAGGTTTTTCTCTCCCGAACTAGTTGTTTGATTTGATAATATGGAAACCGTTTTTTTTACATCGTTTAGAAATGTTACTCTTCTACCCTTCGCTCTACAAATCCTTCAAGGAATGAAGTAACTAGCATGAAAAATGCGGTAAATGGCCACTAAGTTGCTCCATCTCTTGTTGATCATCTCTGTAAAAGTTCAGTTTTCTTCTACTCTTCTCAGTAATTCGTGATTTTTTGTATTAGTCATTTGTATTAGTTTTGGATATTTATAACTCTCCCACCTCTGATGTGTAGTATGTATTGAAATGGAGTTAATTATTGAAAGGGATCTCAGCTGTGAGCAATAGTGGAATAAAGGTGAACGAGGTGTTCTACAAAAGTTCTACAAGGTGAACGAGGTGTTCTACGCTTTGAACATAATATTCTTGTAATAGCAGAAAGTTAAAAAAATCGAAATTGCTTTAAAGAAAATGATGATCCTCTTACGGGATGAGAAAAGTGTTACCTTAGTAGATCAGTGTATTCTTACCACTGGACGACAACAATATCTTCGAAGGCAAACTTAATTTTGCGCTTCCCTTCATCAGCAGTTTCAAAAATTTTTATTTATTATTCAACTGAGAGCGATATAATATTTTATGTCCATAAAATTTCTTTTATTAAAAGGCTTTTTGTAATTTTTGAGAGAAATTATATTATATTATATTATATCCCAAAGTAGTGACGGTTTCAGATTCTTTCTAGTCCTAGTTCTGTCTGGATCAATTTTTCTCCATCCAGGCAAATATTAGGATTTCGCCTTATGTGTACTAACTTATCGGCTGTTTGTTTTATTTTACTTATACTTACGTTGCACTTTTCTTCAAAGAACCGATCGTTTTCTTTAAAGAAGTTACCAGATATTTTTCTGCAATTACAGAGATATCATATGCAAAGCTTTCTGTTTTGTTCAACACTATCCCACTATTGCTTACAACTGAAAAATGTTTCAATGATTACTTCAAATGTATTCTAAATAGTAAAGGTGAAAGACCATCTTAGGTTTTCAATTACAGCAATATGCTCAAGATCTTAGCTTATCACTTCCTAAGTTGTTCTTTCACATTCTCTTTTCCAATTAAGGCGGTTTGATTGTGATACAACTAACAGAAAATTCTCCAGTTTCTGTAATCTATTTTTAACTTTTTAAGGACTTCGAACATTGTGTTTCTGTGAACATTACCAAACTTCGTTTCTATATCAATGAAAGCAATATTCTTATTTCTTTAATATATTTTTTCGATCGGATTAAGACTTAGGATTGCTTCTCGCATTTTCTATTTCTCCTGAAACCAAATTGGTTTTCTGGAAGTTTTTCATATATTTTTATCATGAGATGAGATGGTAGATAATATTGGCAGCATGAGTCATAATTGATGTTCTATTACACATGTTTAGAATCAGCATGTTCAGAATTGATATTCTATCATACTTTTGTGTGTTTTGCGAATCAGTATAAGTAAAGTAGGCTTGAAATTACAGTTGTTTTCAATTTTTTTAAGAATTTTACCACACGATTTTTTTTTGCAATTCTCTTTTAGTTCTTTTGGTATATTTTTGTTTTACATTCACAATAAATTTATTCTTTACAACACTGTAGATTTTGAAATTAAAATAATAATTATGAGATCAAAAATTATGTTTCCTATAAAAATAAAAAAATAAATATTAAGTATTCTATGAGAATTAAATTTTCAACAAAAATTGTTTTAAACGTTTTAATCTATGATTTAATCTCATGTAAATGAGTTGGGTTGTTGATTGTTAGTTGAGTTGATTGTAGTATTATTGCCAATATGTAAGTTATTCGACAAAGATCCAATTTCAAATCCATTAGGACATAAATAAAGCAATTAGAGCGTAATTGATTTAATTTATGTTTAGTTGTCATTGGCGCTCAATATACAATATTGCCTAAGAAATAGTAAACTTGATAACAAGAGGCCCATGTACTATCTAAATTATAATTGATTACAAGTTATTGTAATGGAGTTTAAAATAAAAGTTGCAGAGGGTAAATCTGAATGAAATTATAAATGTTTTTTTAATTTAGTTATCTATCATTGTTGGGTATACTGGGAGGAAAAATAGCATTAAAATCATGTAACTTTATTTGTAATCAAAATAATTTATTTAAACACTCTGTTTAAGTTATGTTTGGTTCTCATTCTTTATTCCGTAGAGATTAGTATTTTAAATTTCCTGTGATAATTTATTTGCTATTAGTTTTGTATTTGAAATTATTGCAGGAGATAATAAAATAGGAATTTCTTAATGATTAATCAGTAAGTGTAATTATTTATGTTAATACAGAGCTATATAATTACTGTAATTTCGAGTAAAAATACTTCATATATCACCACTTCGTACTTTTTCACACTCAGTTCTTGGACTGCACGTCACCGACCACAATCCTTTTAATTCGTCTTTTCGTATGCAATGATTAAATATTGATGATCGAGCTTTTTTGTCCGTGTGGTTTTATTTGGTTTCTAATATAGGACACGATTCACCCGATTAGGAAAAGCCAAACTCATGCATTTAAAGAAAAATTCACCCCAAATATGCATTCTTGTTGAATAACTGGGGCAGCATTATTATGGAAAGGATTTCATCGAATTCGTCAATTTCATCAATTTTTTACCTGCTGCATTTTGTTCTTTCAATAATTATGTGTAATATTGTTTTGAATTCGTTTTCATATCACTTCAAGGATCTTAATTTATGTGATAATGTGTAACTGAATCAGGAACAAGGAACGTAAGCTTAAATTATTCAAACATATATTACTCGCTATACGGGAAGTTTCGCTTATTGAAAATACCTAACTATTCCTTCGCCGTGATAAATATTATTCTACTCCTATCTTTTCAAACGACAGACGGAGTCAAATCCTTCTCGACTCCGTTTGTCTTGTTCTTCAATTTCATTAAAAATCCAATTTCATTAGAAATAGGTTAATCCAATATTTAGTATTAGCTCTTATATGAATGCACCGGTTAACGCAAGAGAGCTGAACTAGAATTGTGCAAATAATACAGTTGCATTTGTTAAAGTTTAAGAATGTCGGTTGCCGATAACAATATCTACTAATGAGGCTTTTTTATGTTTTTCTTACATAATAACAAAACTGATAAAGGAGTATTATGCTACTAATAGCATAATACTCCTCCGTTCATTAACTGGGCTCTAAAGCCCAGTTAATGAACGAGTATTCAAAATTTTCTTCTGTTAATGTGATACCACTATTGGAATATTTGAATTTTATTGTCAATTGGTTTCAGCACATTCGATACAGGCTCTTGTCTCTTTTAGTAATTATATATATAGGTAACGCTTAAGTGCTTTGCCTTTATCTGCTTTATTTTTTTCCTTTATCTTATTCCCAGGCATGCTTTACGTATTTTTATTCTCCTATGTGTGTATATATATATATATTTTCTTGAATGACATAAATCTGTCTAAACTTATTTTTTTCGTTTAGTGTTGTCCTGCTTTTGATGTTTTTTCCTCTTGCAGTCTTTAATGATTGATTTATAAATATACTTCTAGTTATACATAATATAAATATATTTTTATTGTCTTATTTTCTGTTAAAAATAACAACAAAACGACGATAGTAATAATTTTAAAATGACTAATAATTTTCATTTTTTTTTTTTACAATGATTAATAGAACAAATAATTTTTTACAAAATTAATAGAACAAACAAAATAAAAAAAAGAAAAAATGAGGTAATTGATTTTTACATGTTTTTATATTGAAATCAATTTTGTAATAAAATAAATAAAATTAGTTTCATTTTCCAAAATTAATTTTTCTTTTTATCTTTTAAGAATAATAGATCTTCTATATTACTATGATGTATTTTTGAACATTAACCCTACAAAAATTTTATTTTGAATTTTTTTTTTAACCAATTGAATTTTCTTATATCTTGCCTAATATTTATTATTTATTAGAATATTAGCTTATGAAATCAAATTCGCTGCACTGTTTTCTTTTTACTTTCTTGTACGAAGTAAAAGATGTATTATGAAATCGAAAAATTTCGGTTTTCAAATTTCAACGGAAATATCCATTTTGACCATTCCTGAATCCATTTTGATTAATTTCGGCGCGACGTCTGTATGTACGTACGTATGTATGTATTTCGGACAACTAAAAATCGATTAGCCGTAGCATTAACATTTTTGGATTTAGGATTGTTGTAACATCTAGTTGTGCACCTTCTCTTTTGATTGCAATCGATTGTACCAAAATTGTCCAAAAAACAGTTTTTCTTCAAAGAGAGGGGATTCTTTTGATTGCAACCAACTGGATAAAAAAAACCCAAAATCCAAAAAAAATATTAGATTTTGGACTTTTTTTAAATACAGTAATAAGCCTTCATTGACAGCTTTTCAACGTTATATCATAAGTGGTACTTATTTTCATTGGTTACAGAGTTATTGCCAAGTATAATTTTAATTAATGATATATTTGGATATTATAAGGAGAAGGGACATTGATTCGAATTCTCTCAACTTCATCTTCTTTTTTTTTTGTTAAATATATTGATTTATTAATAATTATTAACCTCTAATTGTTATAAAAAATTTTTAATAAATAATATTTCAATAATAATAATAAATATATACACATGAAAAATATCAGAAATTATTAATGAAATAAAAATTTATGCAACTTCATTAAAAAAAAGTATGTGGATGTAATTTAATAGGCGTACAAGGAATTCCTGTAGTGCCATATCAGATTTTTTACATTTGTGTGAAAAAATATAAAATTGAATCATACGGAAAATTTTTCATTACATGTTTTATATTATTTCATACATGTTTGATAATAATGTTATCACATGTGATAATAATGTTGTCACATGTATCATATAATATTTAACAAGTGTTTGATAATATTTCATAACATGTTTTCTAATATTTAAGATATTTTATCCCTAAATTTTTGTTAATCATTAATCGAATAAATAAAGGTTCATCAATTTTATTTGGTAACGATTTGTGTTATAATGACTACTCTAATTAATGATTCTCGTAATTTTAGAAATATACCGCATTTTATAATTTTTTTTTTTTGAGTAAAAACTGCAAAATAAATACTTGTTTACGAATCACATCTCAATTTATTAAATTTTTTCTGACAACCTGCATCATGGTGGATGGCTTTTTTTTTTTTTTGACACTATTTACTACTTTTGGAAGGGTTATTTAAAATTTATTAAAAATTTAATTTAAAATGTTTTGTTTCATTTTTAATATTTTATAATTTCTACTTCTACGATTTATCGCAATTATAATCTTAATTATTAGCCTAACTTAAATTATGTTCATTAACCTATGGTATGATGTTGTCATATTAGTCTGGAGATAAAAAAAAAAATATTGTATAATTTCTTGTATGCCGCTCCTCACTATCAGTTATGTTTTAAAGGGAATTTGCCTACATTAAAAATGTAATTGTATTTATGTTCAATATGTTTTTAACTGAGAATGATATATAAGGATTTAGTTATTATAGTCCCCGTTTATTTATAAATATATATATATATATATATATTTTTTTTGTTTATATTGTGAAGTGGTCATAATAGAATTTAAGTGTAATTTATATGCCACTTACAAGCGGACTTTACGACCGCCAGTGCCAGATGAACTGGTTACTATAGTGTAAGGGGAGCCCAGATGCAGATTGATGGTAGAATGAGTGGCGGTGAGGTGGAGTGGTTGATGTTGAGGGGTGTTTAGGAGCAATAGTCTCCTCGTGGAAGGAGAATGGAGGGGGGAGTCGGGCGTGGCTTTATCGATTGTCAGCCGACCACGCCATGTCTTTCTCATACTCCATCTCTATACACACTACCACACATTCGGAGCACACACTCAAGTGCGCTCGCGCATTTACGCACGCACATAGACACACACACACACAAAAACTAATATATATATATATATATAGATATATATATTTACACATACATACACACTCGATGACAGAGTGAGAACCGAGAGGAATAAGCAGATACCCGCTCGCTAATAAATTACGTTTATTTTATTTAACACATAGCCTAATAATTATTATAAAATTGAGTTTTACTACGATTTTTTTTTTACATATTTTTTATTTCAAAGATCATGTAAAACAAAACTAAATTTTTTATCTGTGATAAAAGTTTCATCCTTTTCTACTTGTTTTTTACTAGGTAACAGCTACGTTGTTTTTAACATATTAAAATGAAGAAATACAATATTGCTTATACGCCTAATATAATTTGTAAAACTCTTATCAAGTACCTTCACACACTGTAGATAAAAATCTACTACATAAAAGAAATAATTACTTGCATTTCATTATATTCTGTGTTAATGACTTCTTTTTTTATTCTTCGCATTTTATTTCGCATTTTACTTCGCATATACTTCGCATTTTTGACTTTAATGTCAAAAATGCGAAGAATAGTGTTGTTTAAAGTGCGAAACTTATTTCAGAAGAATGTTTAAATTGGATTTTTATTTCCTTATACGAATTACAACAAAGTATTATAATCGCGAAAAAATTTGGTTTTTAGATTTCAACAGAAATATCCATTTTGACCATCCCTGAATCCATTTTGACTAGTTTAGGCATGACGTTGGTACGTACGTGCGCATGTATCTCGTATAACTCAAAAATGATTAGCCGTAGAATATTGAAATTTTGGATTTAGGATTGTTGTAAAACCTAGTGTGCACTTCCCCTTTTGATTACAATCGACTGGACCAAGATTGTCCAAAAAAAGCCCAAAATCTTCAAAAAATTGAATTTTGCAATTTTTTCTTAACTATAGTAATAAGCCCTCATTGAGAGCTTTTCAACGATATATCATTAGTGGTACTTATTTTCATTGGTTCCAGAATTGCAGTCAAAAGTTTTATTAATGAAATATTTGGATCTTTCAAGAGGAAGGCACATCGGTTCGAATCCGACTTCATTTCCTTTTTTTCTATTTTATTTATTTTTTTAAAATTTAAATATATTGATTTATTAAAGATTATTAACCTTTGATTGTAAATTTTTTTTACATTAAGTAATAATTCAATAATAACAATTGAAATATTTTTAAAAAATATGGAAAAATCATAAGTTATCAGTGAAATAAAATTTTATGTACTTTACATTTAAAAAAATGTGTATGTATAAATTCAATTGGCGTGCAAGAAAGTTGATTAAGTATGTGGTGTTCACATCAGATTTTTTTTTTTTGAATTATTTTAAAAGTTAAGCTAGATAGTTTATCCAATAGCATGATATTTAACATAAGTTATGCTGCTAATGGAAGAAAATTTAGAATAAAGATATCTGTATATAATTATTTGAGTATAAATAAATAAATAAATATAAATATTTATATTAGAAAGAGAGAGAGAGAGAGTGAGAGAGAGAGAGAGAGAGCAATAAGTAATTTGTGATAGAAATTAATGCTCAAAATTGATTATGCATTGTATAACGAATAATGGTCAAATCATTCCATGGTTAACCCGAAAAATGAATTTAGTGAAATTATACTTTAAGCTAAGAGTCTTTGGTTGATTTTAGAAAGATAAGTTATAATAGCTTAAAATAACTATAAAAATTATATTAGCCTATAAGATGAAGATACATGATTATACTTATATAGACTAGTTGACTAAAGGGTGTAAAAGTGGTTCTAAAATATGAAGCTTTGTTTTAATTAAAGTTATGAATGAAATATTTTAGATATCAATTAAAAGCGTGATTCAAATAATAATTAGTTGTTAGGTCTGTTGCTGTAATTTATAGCAGTATATAAAAAAGTTGTGTATTATATTTTCTGTGCGTATATATTTGTAGTATTTATAGACCTAACCTCTCCATGCTTTGATAAACGACAGGATGTTGGGAAGGGTGAAAAATTAAAATAAAATTTAAAGTTTATATTATCACATATAATTATAGTTATCGTTTAAACAAACTGAAATAAGACAAAAATTACTCACAAAAAAGGAATCTACGCGCAAGAAGCTGATGGTACCGTTTGATCTGTTGTCTATTTTACTGTTGCATGTCAATATGTCAAGCCCACTGAAATCAACATTATATTCCAGCCACATGAATTCAATCGAGGGAATGGGCGAGATTAGAGTAACATTACTCGAAGAGTGAGCAACTACAAAAGCTGTTTCGGTTGTATTTTGTTAATTTTTAAGTATTACAGCCGTAAGAAATACCAGGAAAGATCGAACAAAGGGGGAAATCTATTATGTCACTTATTTAGGGAATTTCCGTAATTCAGCTTGCAAATATGATAAGCCATATATTTAATTCTTTCTTCTTCGCTTTTGCTGGTATTAATTGTTTTTTCTCCATTTACTTCTTATGTGTAATAATGTTAATTTTAAAATTTTTATTACATTTCATCTAATTCCAACTCATTTATTCTAATCTTTGTTTTCCGATACACATCGATCTCTATTAATATATTAACATTATTTTACACTAATATTGTTTATTTTGATAACATGTTGTCGTCAAATATAAACTGTAATTACTTTAAATATATAAATCTAAGTTCAAAAATTCTTCTTTCTAAGCTGACAAAAAAAAGCAAAAAATACAATACCAGATGTTTTCTTTTGAATTTAAACCAGAAATTAATGATAATTTTAACGGACTAATTAACGTATTTTTTTTTTATTACTCGGTATATATAGTATTCTATTACAGAGCAAACTTTAATTCTAGTCAAATAAAAATAAAAACCATCCACTTTTATAATCTTATCCGCTGTTCCAATTTTTACAATATTAAATTATTTAACACTGATATATTAACGAAATTTAGGTTATACAACATTGATAATTATAACTTTGATATTGGTTCAATATTCTATTATTTGATGAGCATTACAACACGATTAGCTTATGTATTGTTGAATCCCAAAATCAGAGCTTTACAACGGTTTATAAAAACTTATCGTCGTTATTTCTGACAGATAACCTTCTTATTAGCGATGACTTGGGTTCTGAGATGCGATTTTTGTTTTGCAATATAGTAATACTTATTGATATAAGGATAAAAGGAGTAAGGATTATTTTTTGTTTATAGTACGTGTATTTTAAATTTTACATAATCTTATAAAAAATGTTATAATCCTATATAAAAATTCTTTATTTCCTCTCAATCTATTAGTTATATACTTGTTTATTAGCATATTGTGTAGATTACATAATGGTAGCTTATTGTAGTAAAAGTTTCGATCGGTAGAATGCTAATATTTTTGTACGGATTTAATTAAAAAAAAAAAAAAAAAATGGATTAATTTTAAATCATGAGAAACAATGTAAGTTAAGAAATCAAAAATTGAAATTAAAATATAAAATTATAATTTAATTTTTATAATAAGTTGCTGAAAAAAAGAAAAATTGTTTGGCCACATTCAGTATAAGTAAGCTATTTTATACAAAATCCTCTGTTTGACGACAGTTTAATACCAAATATATCCAATTTTAGAGTATTTATTCTAAAATCTTGTCTTATCAAAAATTACACATCCATTCTGTAAATAAATTTATTTGTTTGAAAATAATTGATATTTTTCTTCTTTAATGTGCTGCAGAGTGATGCTGAATTTAATTCCGTTTTTGAAGGCGACCGATATATAAGTTAATAATTCCTAAAATTTAAAAAAAAATAATTTAGTTTTCTATTATAAGAAGTTTGCAATCTTTATCTTTTTTTTTTTTTGAGAAAGGGGAAATCAGTGAAAATTTATTTACAAATAATAACACACTTCACTTTATTATCTTAGCTTATAAGGAAATTAATTTATTAAATATTCAAAATGAAACATAAAGAAATTAAAATTTTATATTTCATTCCAAGGTAGTTGTGGAATATAATTTTAAAGAATATAATTTTTTAAAAAGATTCTTTGATTAAACTGTTTTTATAAATTAAATTTATATAAACATGTACTCTTTTTATGGTTCTACAGACCAACGTGGATATTGACCTCATCTCTAATCTGAGACAACTCTCTCCAGTTCAGAACACCCATCCCCCCTGTCACATTTCCTGTCACGCCCTGCAGCCATCGAGTTCTGGGTCTATCTCCTTTTCTTGATACCCTAATTTCTTTATCCAAAACTTTTTCTCTAGTTGACATTGTCAATATGCTAGCATTCTTTGTAAACGGCTCAGCTAGCCAATTCTCCGATTTGATGAATCTTATCATATTTATTTTTTACCATATAATTTATATTTTTTTTATTATATTTTAACCTCCAGAATCCATCCTAACTGATAGGTCCATAAATTTTCCCTTCAAAGAGTAGCAACCACTTTATGTCTTTTGTATTCAGTGTCCAATAGGTTTTCATTCTGTTACAATAAGTTACAACCGGTAATTTATTAGTTTAGCGTACATTATTGGTTTTTGAATTTCTTGGGAAACTTTATTTTCCTGGGCAAGTTCTGAACCAATAAATTCAATAAATAGATCCAATAAATAGATTCTCTATCCATTCAAAGACACGATCGTTAATTAGTACTTCATCATTTCGCGGTCCCATCCCTGTTTCTGTCATCCTCATATGCTTAGTTTTACTCGATCGCTTCCAGGCCCACGTTTCTTCTGTCATCTTCCGATATCCGGAAAGTCTCTTGCAGTTCTTCTATATTCCCGGCTATCAATGTTATCTCATCTGCATATACATTCACCTAAATCAATCTACAGGTAATATTTTCTCTGCTATAAAATGTTTTCATTGGTTTGTACAGAACTAAGTTGAAAAGGAGCGCCCATAGTGACTCCCTGTTTTAACTTGCAATCCAAAATACACTCCTTACTTAGCTTAGTTTTGAATAATACCGCGGCAGCTTGAGAGTCAAAGGCCTGCTTAAAGTCAATAAATATCTTAAAATCGTGTACTAAAAAAGTTAAAAAGTATATATAATTATATATATGTAACTCTGCACTTCTATATATGTAAACGGCTGAAAAAAGAAAGTTTAGGGTTCCGATATCCTAGATCAAAACTACCTAATTTAAACGAAAACTTTTCCCAGTCTGCAAACCATAAAAACCTGTAAAAATTAACTGTTTTCACTGTCGCTTAATATTCTCTAGTCTACCGATTTTAATTTTAATAAAACATAATCACATTTTTATGATGAAATATTATTATTTTTTATCGGTAATATTTATTTTGGTTGTAGTATACGAAATGTTTGCTTTATTTTTGCCTGTATAATAAATATTCTGAAATCCTAACGGTTTATTTGATTCAGATCTTATTGTATGAATTACAATACGACCCCACTTGTTACAAACATGACATTTATTTTTATTTCTCCTTTTATTGCCTCTGCAATAACGCTGGCTTACATTTTATATTTCAGTTGACTTGTAATGCGCACAAATGTACGCTTATTTACACCATCACGCTATAGAATGTATATTTTATTCATCTGTATACCTTCGTTTACAATATACACTTATATATACCTATAAAAATCTATTTATTTAAAAAAAAAAATAAAATGGACCGTCCAATTGTAACTATATAGAAAGTTTGACTGGCGATTATATCATTAAATTTTCATCACCCGTACGGATCTATTCCATGATTACAAGAAACTTTTATATCATGTAGAGTTATAACCAGCTTTGCCTGTAATAAAAAAATAGCGAGTGTATTTATAGCCCAGCTATTTATTGTATTTCCATTTTACATGTATATAAAAAGTATTTGCTATAAAAATTAACCAATAATAAAATTGTGTACACTAAATGAAAAGAAAAATTAATAAATCATATAGAAACACACACACACACATTCTCTCTCTTTATCTGTTTAGCCTCCGAAACTACCGTAAGGTATTAATTTCAGAGGATGACTTAGGATGATATGTATGAATGTGAATGAAGTGTAGTCTTGTATAATCTCAGGTCAACCAAACACATTAAAACATGAAATCATAACTCATGAAAAAATGTAATCCTATTCTTCAAATTACGGGAGGAAGAAAAACACCGTCCAGAAACAATTATTGCTGAACCTGTAAAAAATTTATGTAGAACATAAAATTTAACTCTTCTGCAGGTAAAAAAATAAAAAATTCTAAAACTTTTAACCATAACAGTATTACTTATTTTCTTATTAAAGAACTAACAATAAACACTATATTTGGTTAAGTAGGTAGAAAATTAGGATAAATTACATCCATGTACCTTAGTACTTCTAAGGTATTATAACGCCCATTTATGATGGGCTGTTGTAACCTTTTTCTAAGGTGTCTTTGCTTACAATAATAAATTCTTCTTGAAATTATATAATCTTAGTAATGTTATATTTTTTAACTGAATAAAATAAGTTTCATTACCTTGAAACGCTAATAAAATAAACTAACATTTATAACACGTATTTTATTTTTGGATGAAAATAGTTTTAGATTTAAAAAACATTTTTTAAATGTTTTTTTTAAAAATCTAGAACTATTACTGATGAAAAAGTATGTACTAATAAAGAAGACAAATTTGTATTTTAATAGGCATCTTCCAGTATCTCCATAAAGCCCATTCTCGTTCAAGCTTAAGTACCGACTTAGTAATTCCTGGGACTAAAATGTAATTTTTTTAAACAAAAAATTTAAGTTCTGTAATTTAAAAGCTTATAACCTGATTTCTTCTTGATTGTAAGTTAAATTATATAATCAAAATTTTAGTATTTTTGGTCTCAGGAAACCTAATAAAAAGTGAAAAAATGCAAAAAATGTGGAGAGAAGTAATTTATTTTTACCATTAAGTCTAATAATGATTTCCAATTTTATAATCCTAGTATAATAGCCGGAATTGTTTTACAAAAATTTTAATATTTAAAATCTGAATAATATTACTCTAAAGCTAAATAAAAATATTCAAAATTTTCATAATTAAATGTTTAATTTTTTTTTTAACAGAAATTATTAATATTATTTAATTTTTTTTAATAAAAACATTATTAAATAAAAAATCGCAAAAATTTTGTCTTAACGTCATTAATCTCTACCGACAACAATGCTAATTGTGAATAAAGAAAAAAAGCTCGTGTGCTTCAAAATCCAAGAAGATAAATTTAAATCCTTAAAAAAGAAAAATTAACAAAAAATTATGCTTTTGATTAGGTTGATGAAAAATAAATATTTTAATATAATATTTTCAAATGTAAATTAAATACAGTTAAAAAAAAAAAACAGTGATTCGATTTGTAAAATCTTTCTGAAACGTTTTACATTGAAGTAAATTATTGTTTACTTTTCATTTAGAATTGTAACTATGTTTATAGAGTTTGTATATCTATCACTGGATAAGTTTTTTATTTTCTCGGATAATTCTTAGAAATCTATCTCAGAAGAAGGATTTGTAACAAAGCGAGTTTAAACATATACATAAATTAAAAACAATAATCTATGACCAGGATATACATAAATGATCTCTATATCTATAATATACATAAATATACAATGATCTCCGACCAGGATATAGATAAATTAAAAGCAGTAATCTTTCCTGGACTGTCTAGCCAGAAACCTCCGACCCATGGAACACGACAGTGTTCGTTGCCCTCATTAGTTGTGAGAATAATAGTGATAAATAATAGTTAAGCTTTATAGAAATCTGGAAAAAAAAAATTAGGTAAGGCAGAATAGTATTTACTACGCTACCTATAAGTAGTCAACCTTTGACGACGAATAATTGTTACCATGGTAACAGAAATACGAGGCGAGTTTTTAAAGTAAGTACCGTTTTGGTATCAAGCCAGTTGAGCGCTGCGGTCGGTGTCTTGATCGTGCGCATTGTGTACCTACATTTGTTGGCAAGCCACAGACGCCATTACGGCCAAAATCGATCGTGGTTACATTTACTTTTGCGTATTTAAAATGCCTCTGCCACAGTCTTTCCGACTGTAAAATAGTACTGTTATTCGTTTTCTGTGTGCCAAAGGCGAAAAACGAGTTGAAATTCACTGTCTGATTTGTGAAGTCTATGGACAAAACATTATGAGTGATTGAATTGTGACGAATTGTAAGGAGTGATGAATTGTACGGAAATGGGTTAGAGCTTTCAAGAATGGCCGAACAAACGTTCATGACGAGGAACGTAGTGGGTGACCTTCATGATCACTTGATTTTTTGGTGCAAAAAGTCGATGAAAAAATTAAAGAAAACAGATGCTTCACGATTTCTTCATTATCATTGGAGTTCCCTCAAGTTTCAAGAAATGTTGCAAGAAGTGTTCATTACGAAATTGTCTAGTGAACGGTTAAAGTACCGAAAATTGTGTTCACGATACAAAAAATGTTGAGGAGGTGCATAAAAACAAACGTTTAGGCAGTGCTTTGACTTTTCTTGAGCGTTATGAAGCTGAATGTGACGATTTTCTTAGCAAAATTGTCACAGGCGATGAAACATGGGTGGCCTATGTTACACCTGAAACAAAACAACAATCCATGGAATGGTGGCATTCATCGTCGCCCAATAATTTGAAGTTTAAACAGACAGTTTCAACACGGAAAATCATATGTACCTTGTTTTGGGACAGAAAGGGAGTGTTGCTTGTGGAGTTTTTGCTTCGTGGTGACACAGTAAATGCTCAAACATATTGTGAGACCTTAAGAAAACTGCGTCGTGCAGTTCAAAACAAAAGACGCTGCATGTTGAGCAAAGGGATCATTTTGCTGCATGACAACGCTTGACCACATGCGGCCAATCTGACACAAGATCTCATCACATCATTTGGCTGGGAACAAT